>APFE031144189.1:332239-376069 GCA_000404065.3 Pinus taeda
CCCAAAGGTGAACATCATGTTGGATGTTATCCTTTAATGTCCCTACAAACACATCAACTCTATGATCCTCTAGAATATATTTTACCCTTATATTCAATTTTTGTAATTCCTCAATGTGCTCCACCATTGAACCCTTTTGTTTGAGATTTATCAATTGGCTAAAAAAAATGTTTCTTTTTGTATCCTCATAATGTGCTATCATTTCTTCCGTAAAAATTTCCCAAGTGACAATTTTTTTATGAGAGAAAAGCCATCAATACCATACAAGCTGATTGGGTTCCAAATATAAACTTGCAATGCATACCTTCTGTGTGTTTTGCACATTATGGAGATCAAAATATTGCTCCATTTGTAGTATCCATGTTACAGGATCCTTGCCATCAAGCTTCCTCATATCATTCTTTGGAACATGGTGGGTCTTCAATCCAACGTTAGAGTCTATGAAATCATGATTAACATTTATTTTTTTCTCATCATGAGTTTCCTTTACTAGCCTTTCTCCATTAGTAAGCGTTTCTTGTAGCAACTTTGTCAAATCTATCTTCAAATCTTCCATGTTGCCTTTAGTTTTTTCTTCTATGCCATCCATCTTTGCTTCCATGTAATCTATATTAGCTTCCATGCCATTCATGTTAGCTTCCATGCCTTTCTTTAAACCATCCATATTAGCTTATGTTACTTTTTGTGAGTGTGAAAATTCTTGGATTTGGTCTCGTAATTTTGATATATCATGTTGCATTTCTTCCTCTTCTTCATGATTCATGGTAGATCGTTCAGGTTGCTTACTAGGTGTTTCCATTTTCTTGCTTTGGAGAATCAATTAATGATAATTATGCTTCATTATTTCCTTTGAATTCCTTCAAAATAAATTTTCAAACCAAACTTATGTAAAATTTTAAAAAGACTACACACCATTTTCACTTTGTAGAAGCTCTATATTGAATATGTTGTATCTATTTAATTTCGGATCTCCAAGGTCTGAAATTTCATCTTGTGGTAGACCTTTGAGTCCTCGTTCCATCCCCGCAACTATGAACAAGATTGAATTCTCCAAGAAATATTTATTCCAAATCTCCCACGATACCCTGATTATAAACTGGTTTAGTAGAGCAAACTTGTAATAAGTTCCACGTGTCACGGTTTCAACCTTCATACTTGAAAACAATACACATAAGACTACAATCCATCCTATTTTTGTATATTTTTACAAAATTCAAAGCTGATGCTCATAGAGAAAGTTATGAAGATTTTCTCCAGGTCACCTATTTGAGATATAATTCAAGAGCCTACAAAAACCCTAGCGTCCTTGGATCATATATCCGAAAATATAGTGATCCAAGATCTAAAATTCATACATGAGGTTCCTCAAGATGTTGGTGAAACTGGGCTTTAATTTCAGCTTCTGAAACATCATATAAAAAAAGTTATAGCAAAAATTATACGATGACCTATTTTAAGTAGTGAAACCCTAGAATCCAAAGCTCTGCTACTAATTGTTATGCAAGAACTCATAAAATAGAATAAAATATAGATAAACGACTTCAAAATCAACCTCTTCGAGGGGAAACCTCATTTACATTACACAAATGAAAAATTCTTGGATGATAAAAATGAAAGGACCTCCTTTCTATATATAGGAGTCTAAGGGGTCACAATATAATCAAAGTCGACATAACAATAATAATGTAAGGGAATAACAATTACAATGTTGGGCATCTATGGGGCACAATAATAACAATATGGGGACAACATGGGTACAGCAATAACAATAAGGGGCTCAAATGACAATAATAAGGGAATACACTGGTATTATAAGGACCTAACATAATCATTGAGAAGTCTAAAGTTGTCTAGGTTGTGCAAGGTATTATCATAGATTCAAAGAAAATTTTAGTAAGTTATCCTTTCTCGTGTTCAACTTACTTTCCAAAGACATATATTGTTACTAGAGTTTCAAATGTCAAACTAATTTTGAAACAATTAAATAAAAACTATCCATAACATTAGTCTTAAGAGGACCTAATTGATATTTACTATTGCACCTCTATAGATGGATAAGATACAAGAGTAGTGGATAATCAAGTAAAAAAGAGGATCTTAAGACCTATGTCATTTATTTCATCAGTAAAAAATTAACCCCTTCTAAGCTCAGTTATATTGAACAACTAAAATAGATATGTTCGCAATTGTGCATGCATTAAATGAGTTCAAACATTATATTTCTAGTTGTGAATCCTTTGTCCATATGAATCAATCTTCTATTAAATATTTAATGAATACACTAATGATTAATGGAATTATTACATAATGGTTGTTATTGTTGCCAGAGTTTAACATTATTATCACTGTTTGGCTCGAAAGGGAGAATCAAGTGGTGGACTTTCTCTCACACCGTAACAACCCTAACAAAATAACTTCCTATAAAATACTTAATCAAAGTTATTATTAGACATCCCTATTTAAATATACAAGAAAATTTATTTTAATTTGTGATAACTATCAAAGGATGGGAGAAAAATAACATCTGCTGAAATTCCCCTGCAATCATAAGTTCTTTTTGTTGGGTTGTGTTATATTCTTTCCACATAGTTAACATGGGGTTTGAAAGGTACCCGTAACCCCACTTTATGCGGTTCGGGGCAGCGCCCCGGAAAATTTTGGTTTTGGACCCTATGTTAGGTTGGGCGGACCCACCTATGGTTTTTTGCATGATTTTCGCACATGTTTTTTTGGACGCGATGGTTTTCGGTCCATGGTTTTGGACGCGATGGTTTTCAGTCCATGGTATTGGATGCTTCGGCATGTATAAATATGTATTGTAACATTGAAAGGAATATAAATGAAAAATCAAGCTAGTAGTCCCAATTTTGGGATCCAGTGGGAAATCTCTATGTATATGTGTTTTATGTGTTATGCTCTCGCATTTTTATTTTTCCTGTAGATTTAGAATTTGTATGCAGGTAATTTTTGTACGGGTTTAAAATCTACACTTTTAGGACCATTTGAAAAATGGGTTCTAGATTTTGTTGGTCTAATCAACCCTAAATCAAAAGGAAAGACGTGCATTTTGGTTTGTATTGACTACATTACGAAATGGGTAGAAACTAAAGCATTAGAAAAAGCTAATTCTGAGTAGTTAGTGGTCAATTTTCTCTTTGAGGACATCTTTTTTAGATTTGTAGTCCCTCGAGAAATCATAACCGACAGAGGATAACATTTCACCTTTATGTTAGTGCAATAAGTATTGGAGAAATATAATATAAATCATAAGAAATTCACTCCTTATCACCCACAAGAAAATGGGAAAGTAGAGTCAAGTAATAGGATTCTAGAAAAAATCATGGTTGAGATAGTCCAATTGCATATAAAGGACTAGGTAGATAGGTTCCTAGAAGCTTTGTCGGAATATAGAACAACTTGGAAAAGTGCTACTAGTTTTACTCATTATGAACTAGTATTTGGTAAGCAAATTCTCCTTCCTATTGAATCCAAGTCCAAATATTTAGATTAGAAATAGAACTAAGGTTAGATTTATTTGAAACCCAAAAGGAAAGAATCATGCAATTAAATCAACTAAATGAAATAATACAAGAAGCATTGTAGCATAATATGATAATCCAACAACATATATCATAGTTGCATGACAAATTCATTAAAAAAGAGTTCAAAGATGGTGATTTTGCTTTGCTCTTTGATTCCAAATTCAAAGACTTCAAGGGAAAGTTCATCACTTAATGGATTGGTTCGTATGAAGTAGAGGAAGTCTTAAACAATGGATCATTCAAGATAAACACAATCAATTAGGAAGGAATCTCATTTGTGGTTAATTGCCACATAATGAAACTCTACAAAAAACCCCACAGTTTTGAAGGTTTTATTTCCCTAATATTTTAACAAGTTAAGATGTAGGTTGTGGGTGTTGACAACAATACTTCTACCCCTCATATGTCTAAAAAATTACTTTTCCCATAAAGATTAAAATAAAAATAAAAATGTAAGTGAAAAAAATATGAAAAAAATAATAATAGAAGAAGTTTAGTTGTGAAAATCCAAGGTCCTAGCACAACCTAAACTTGAATTTTCATAGAAAAACCAATAAATTGGCTTATGAAAATCCCAAATAAAAGATCCATGTACTGGTTTTGGTTTCAAAGTTGTAAGTACTCTCTAATGACAATTAGGATAAATTGAAGAGAATACTTCAGAAAAATATTTTTCAAATTCTTGTATAGATCTTTACTTTATAAGATTATACATGATTTCAAAAGAATGGTGTACATAAGAGTTGTATGTATTACTATCTTCATATCCATAGGTCCTAATATTGTTCCACTATAGACGACATATCCATCTCCAAGGAAACTACTTAGGCCTTAATGAGTAGTTAATAAGGTTTTAAATGCATTTACTCTTTTAACATATCGAGAAGATTGATATATTTTTACCCGTATTTGAAATAAAGCTTCATCCTTACATTCTTTCAGAATTTACTGTGTAATTATGTTTCCACTTTCATTATAGCTCTGTGTTTTACTCTATTTTCTTCATTTCCCAAATTTGAGGAAATTTCTAAATAAAACAACGCTTGACAGAATGGTTAAGAAAGGAAAGAAGACTGTAGAGGCTACTGCGTCTGAGGATTCAGACATGCTTCCACTCTTCTTTGATACTACATGCAAGAAAGATGGAGGGACTACATCATGGGAGGCAATGTATAATTTACTGGAGGAAGGAAACCCAAAGGTCCTAGAAACGAAAGTAATAGCAGATGTTGAGGATTCATCCGAGGCTTCTTATTTTGAAGCAACATGTTATTTCTTGCACAAAATAGCTACAAGGCCTAAAATCTTACCATACACTAATATGGTAAAATGAATCATTGACAATGTGGACATTTCAGATGAACATTCAAGAATTCCAGGCATGAAGTCATGGGGTAATTTAAACTAGACAATTTACGTTGAATGTACCATCTACCAGAACCATAGAATCTATATGATAAATCATTTATTGGGCATTTTGTGAAAGAAAATCAAGACTCGATGGACGTCATGAAGAATTGGAGGTCTGGCTCCAACAAGTTCAAGTGGGAGAGAACTGGTATGAACCCAATTGCATCTCTATCAGCCCCGCATAATTTTGTTGTCGCAATTTTATGTAGGTTACTTAGAAGGGCTCACACTACCAAGTTTTCTATTGAATGGGTTCCATTGATTTATGCGACTGTTAATGTTATAATTATGAACTGGAGCAATATTTTGTCAGACAATTTGGCTATGTCCATTAGAGAATACAAACAAAATAGAGTTATCTCCTTTTGGGTTATCCCTCCTTTTTACATGAGTGCATATGTTATGGATGCTATATGTTTTTGTTCATATTTTCCAAATATGGGATGGAAATGGATGCTACAGGACCCCTCCTATCCATATTTATCATAAGATTTTGTGGGAATCATAGTTTAGCTCCCACTTCTACAAAATCTGTCATGGCATTATGTTGCCAATTTACCAAACCATTTTTTATAAGAAATCCCCCATGCTATCATAAGATGCTAAAATGGACATCTTGCTAGTGGAAATATGGTTTGGCGAGGAATTATTTACTTATATAAGAGTTTTTGGGAGTATTACAGCTCCACATGCTCTTTTCTTTTATGTTTCTAATAAATTATTGGCAAGAGAGATTGTCTATCAAATAGTGGGCGATGGTATTACCAAAACCCTCAAAGAACATAATAAATTCATTTGGTTGACCTTCCCGGTGAAATGTGGTGCTTTCACATTACATGATTATGGACATGCGGCAAAAGAGATAAAGAACATCACATCCGTGACAAGGTCGCCTGAAACTTCACTACTATGGTCAAAATCAGACAATTTATTCATGAGTACGATGATACTGATGATCTCTTTGAGGCAGCTGAGACATTTTCAGAAGTCTTACATTTAACATCAATAAATTTGGACCTAGTGGACCTCAACCACTTCCACATATACAAAAATAAAAGGCTAAAAAAGTTCCCTTTGGACCTATTATAGATTGAAGAAATAAGAGAACCTACTCCCAATGTAAGCATGGAAAAAATTTCCATGCACAATTTTGATAGTGAATCTTAAGAGAAGTTAGATCAAGGTTTAGAACATTCTAAACATCAATCTTAGAATAACGAAGGAAGACCCGAGAAAGACCATGAGAAGGACACAGATAAAAATGCTAAAGAAACAACCAAAGTGACCTCAACTAAAGAACACATGGAGACTCACTCCACATAGGTTCAAACAGAAAATATCAAAGTTATTTATCTGGATCTGGAATGGGAGAAATTTAATAAAAATCTCTAAATGTAGCAAACAGAGACTAATATTGAAGGAACATTTGGTTTTAAAACTCCTAAACAGACTTAGCAAGTTGTAAAACCAGAAACAACAATACAAGGAGTTACAAATACTCAAGATATTGAAATCATCTCGGCCTACCCAACTTCAGATATTGTTTTAAAGATTGAGGAAATACCCCCACTCTATATATTCTACAACCCAACACGTAAGGATGTAGTGAAGAGGCAAAGGAAGAAAAGGAAATTGGATGCATCAATAACAAAAACTCTTGAACATGAATCAATGGAGGTAGTATCGAAAGACACCCCCATCGATCCATTAGAAAAACTTACAAATCTATCACAATTTGTAGGTGCCTATGTAATTGCAACAATTGCTAAGGCAACATAAGTTCAACTTTTGCTTAAAGAAAAAGAAAAAGAGTTCATTTTTTGGAACAACAACTTGAGATGGAAAGACAGAGCACCAACAGACAAGCAAAGATGCAAATGGCACAACTTAAAAAGTATTTTGAGCAAATGAGATTACAACATCAAGGAGACATCAAAGAGAAGTACTCATAGATTCATCAAATGGAGACTATAATAGATAGTCTCAGATACAACCCTCAAACATAGGAATTCATTGAAGAAGCACTTGATCTAAATTCTCTATTGTCACATCAACAAGAAGTATTCTGCCAAAAGATCTCATTGATCAATCCATATTGTGCAACAAGTGATAGATTAACCAATCACATGGTTGATTAGAGATTAGAATATGAAGAGGTCAATAAGAGGTTTCCAGAGTTTATTTCTTGGCAGGAACATGCAGAAGGTAGAAAAGATGATCTGCCAAAGATCGAGGAGTCCCACAAAGATTTTTTATTCATATATTGGGACATATAGTTGAAGCAAGAAGAAAGAGAAGCAGCAAGAGAAGATAGTACAATAGACAATATAATTGAGGTTATGAACAAAAACCTTCACACTGTCAATCTCATCAAAAAATACATGCGGGAAGCTCTCCCAGACATCAAATAGTTAGAGAAACAATGGAAAGAGACAACAAAAATGCAAGTTAAGGCAATCAAACAACTATCTAAGCTTGACCGGGAAACCTACTAGTAGTTTCTAGTGAAACCACACAGTCAATGGATGACTCTATACTGTCTATCAAATTCCACTCAAAATATAGTGCCACCACTCTCTGATGTTGTATTTATGTGAAAATTAAGATCTAGAATTGGCTAGCCACCCCAAGTGAAGCTAATGATAGATATCTGCGAACTTAAGGACCAAATGGCTGACTAGGACCATTCAATTTGAAGAAGCTTGTCATCATTTTTATTTTTATTTTAGTTTTTATTATACTTATTTCGATGAAGTTTGCTTGAAACCTCCTCAACTTTTCATGTAATAACCTATTTTTGACACATAATTTGTATTATTTAAACCTCTCTAATGAATTTAGCGGGGCAGAGAATTTTATCAAAAACACTTTGTAAAGGCTTGCACTTTTGTACTTTTGTGACTGTCTTGATGAGATAATTGGAACAAGACTTTGATTTTCTTAGATATTGAAGCATACTCTACTAAATTTTTACTTTGGTACTCTTAGAATATTTAGCTGAAAGGAAGCAGATCAATATTGTTGACTTCATGAGTAGAACCTCTCATATCTGGTACTTCTTTTCTTTATGGTTTTGTTTTGTTTATGAATTGGCAATAATCTTTCTTATATTGTGTTATGTATGAAATATGAGCTACAATTTTACATTATTTCACTTTTTTAAAATCTTTTAGTTGTGATTCCTTATTGATTACATGAGAAGTTGATATATGTGATATAGTATACACAATTATTTTGCCTAACTATTTAGTCAAAATAACTATCATTAACGATTTTATCTCTTATAACAATTGAATGGTCTTTATTACCTATTGCTCTAAGATATCTTTGTAGATCACATGATTCAAGTTATTCTTGGGTATATATTAAGATAAATGTTAGAATAGATAGTTTCATGTGTTTGTTGTTTAAAGGAGATCATTTGTATTTAAGTCATTTTACAGTATACCTTATATCAAACCAACATCATAATCATATCAATTCTTACTAGGAAACGGGCCCCATTATCCCCAATCAGAGTCACCATACCAAATGAAAAAGGAGCTTCTTCCAAGGTCTAGATCGGATGGTTATCCCCCATGTTGTTGCAATGAAATTCTAGGGCTTCAACATTTTGGCACTAGAAGGAGGGCCATGACTGTGAATGGAAAAGAGGATGGATCATAAAGAAAAAAGGCATCCTAAGAGTCATTCCCCCTCTAGATCTCCTCCAACTTCTAGATCCCCATCTAGAACTAAAATCCTAAGATCAGAAGTTGAGCAAACCTCTCCAAAATATCCTAGTGAATCACAGAGAATACCTTCTTCAAACTACAACCCTAAATCCCCAAAAGTTCAGATTTTTATAGAGAATTTAGAGAAAATCTCGATTTCAACTGAAAATCCTGCAACATCTCCATCATCTGAAGGAAGGGTTTCCTCTGTTCTACAACCAAGACGAATATTGACTCGTTCTAACGGTGAGAAGATTGGAATTCCTGCTTTTAATTTTCCCATTTATTCTTTCTAAAATAAGACCAAAAAATTTGAATCATAGACATCCACTAATGAGGTTTTATCCCATTGTCCACCTCAAACCCCTTCATTCCCTCCACTCATTCCAATAGCTTCCATTCGACCTACTAGTGCTAGTTCTTCTAGTCCAAGAACCCAATCTTCCTATTCTTCAGCTCAAACTCCACTCATAACCTCATCCACTCAAACCCCTCTTATCATCTCATCCACTCAAAATCCAATGGCAAGACAACAACCACCACCATGAGTACAACCATGGAATAATCCCGGTGTTGTAGGAATGGTAGCTCCTCTTCACCCTCTTCCTAAGCATCCTGAAAGATGGTTGCCCAAATTTAATCTTGATGATGGACTATCAGCTGAGGAGCATCTTCATATATATATGATGGCCATAAATTTAAATGAAGTCGATGAAGAAGACTATGTAGTAAGATTATTTCCATATACTCTCATAGGATCGATATGATCCTAGTACTTTTCGTTACCCTCTCACTCCATAACCATTTGGGATATGTTCAAAGAATAATTCCTAGCAAATTTTGGAGATGATAGAACCACTGAATCTCTCATCAATGAATTGTTCAATCTAAAATCTAAGATGGAAGAAAAGGTCAAAGATTTCAACTCCAGATTCAACAAACTACTCAATAAAATTCCAAGTACATCGGCAACTGGTGTTGATGTTCAAATTGAGTGGTACATATCTTCCCTTCCTTCCAATATAGCCATTTTTGTAGATAGAGCGAATTTGGCCACATTAGCTGATAACATGAAGGAAGCCCTGTCTGTAGAGAAACGCATAATTGCCTTTGAAAGGAAGACATCTCAGGAAGGAATAAAATGTAAGAAAGTTACTTTCAAAGATGATTCTTAAAAGAAAGCCCCAAAAGATCCTTTTGATCTTGAAGGCCTTCAGAAATTACTAAAAACGATATGTAACAAAATGGTTTAAATGAAGAAACAAGATTCTAAATCCTCTTCTGCTAAAAAACCTTCTAGATATTTTAGGAGGAATCAATCTTCTAGTTCTCAACCTCCAAATACCATATCTAATGCTAAGTTTGACTTAGAAGAAGAAGAAGAAGAAAACACAATGACCGATGAAGAAATTAAAGAAGAAGAAGTAGTCAAACTAAATGGGATGTGGGACTTTATCCTTCAAAATAAAGAAGAACAAGAATCTTTGCCCTTTAGCACTAGAAACAAAGGGCCTGCTGATACGACTCGGTCAAATTAAAAGTAGAAAACTTTAACTCCTGCTGCTAGGGAAAAAACAATCAGCAAAAGGTCTTCTCCTAAGGCTTCACAGCCAAATCCATCCACATCAAAGACCCTCGTAGTTACTGATAGTTTTGAAGATAAGAAGAAAACTAGGGCCAATATTTCACTACATGAACTTAGCAAACTGAATAAACAACAAAAAATAATACTTAGAGAACTAAATGTAGATCGTACTTCTCCCGTACCTATTGTTTTTGTATCTCAAGCCACTAAAGGCATGGGTAAAACCCCCACTTCTTTAGACAAAGTTGACCCTATAGATGTTATCCTAATCGATGACAGATCTATCTCACACACACCTCCTTTCCTCTTAACCTATGAAATTCTCAATAGGAACCTTCACAAATTTTTAATTGACTCAAGAGCCTCTTATAATATAATGTCGACAACAATCAGTGCTAAGTTAAACGTCACTCCTCAAAAGTCTATTGTTCACATAGTACAACTTGATAGAACCAAGTTAGTGGTCTTAGGGGAAATAAATTCAGTTAGCATTTGACTTTCCTCAAATCCCAAAGTCTATCATATAATTGATATATTGGTCATTGACATTCCTAAATTCTATGGTCTAATTCTAAGTAGAGACTAGTCCAAAAAACTTCGTGGATATTTTTCTACAGACTGGTCTCACATGTGGCTTCCCTACAATGGAAAGCCAAATCAAATTCAAGGTGACCGAGAGAAGCACTTGAAACATACATTGACTGATTTTGAAGGTGATAATGAGCCTGTAGAATTCAATAATAACATTATTGGAAACTATTTGGCTGAGTCATTTTTAGGGAACTTTAAAGCACATGAGTCTCCCTTTTTGGATAGTGTTGTCATCTCACAAGTTGAAAATTTCTCATAAACAGATGCTTCCAAATGTAATTTTTTTGTAAATAAATCCGTAGTTAACACTTTATTTTGGATTTTATACATTGATTGTTTGAAATCTAATGATGGTGTAGGAGCTAGTTGCATCTTAATCTACCCAGAAGGAGAAAAAACCATGTTATCTTGCAGATTATAATTTAAATGTACACATAATACGGCAGAATATGAGGCATTGGTTCAAGGATTATATAAAGCAATTGGCCTCAACATCAAATATATGCAGGTTTTTGGAGACTTGAAAATTGTCATTAAATAGGTAAGAAATACTATCCACTGCCTTTCTAGACATCTTAAGCATTATCAATCATTAGTCTAGGATCTTACATCACATTTTTTGGCATTTAATATTTTTCCTGTACCCAAGATGCAAAATGCCAGTGCTGATCTGTTAGCTAATGTTGAATCAAAACTCATACCATCTGAGGATTATAGTCCTGATAGGTTTTCCATTGAGTTAGTTTTTAGACCATCTATTCCTGACAATGTCACTAATTGGAAAGTCTTCAATGATGATTATGATATTGTAAGTTTTCTAACATTATAGGGATCATATGACCAAATCATAGATGAAAATGAGCTCGACCTTTAGTTAACGTAGAACATTGTTGAAAATCCAATACCCAAATATTTAGTCAAATTAGAATATACTTATGATCTCAAAGATAGATTTAAGAAGGTAATCAATGTCAAAATCCAAAGCTCAACCCTGATATTTGAATTAGTGAACCTTGGAATTGATGACAAGCCTCAAGACATTAATCTAGGTCTCAGTTTATCCTCTCATGAAAGATCATCATTTATCTTATTGTTAAAGAAATACAAAAGTATCTTTGCCTAGGATTATAATGATCTCAAAACTTATGATACCTTTGTCATACAACACACCATTCATGTGATCTCTAATGATAAACTAGTGCCGCAAAATCTAAGGAAAATTCGTCGAAACCTCTAAAGTCAAATCAAATCAGAACTGAATAAACTCCTTAAGGCCAAAATCATATTTCATGTTAGGCATTTGAAATGGGTGTCCAATTTAGTACCTGTTAGAAAAAAGAATGGAGACATTCGTATATGTATAGATTTTAGAAATTTAAATAAAGCATGTTAGAAAGACAACTTTCCACTGCCAACCATGGAAGAATTGTTGCAGTCAGTAGCCGGTTCTGAGCTCATATCATTTCTTGATGGATTTTCAGGATATAACCAAATCTTGGTCCATGCAGATAAAAGATTGAAAACCACTTTCAAAACTAAATGGGGAACATATGCTTACCAAAAAATTCCTTTTGGTTTGATTAATGCGGGTGCCACATTTCAAAGAGTTATGGATATAGCCTTTAAAGGTCTCATTAAAAAATCAGTTGTTATTTACCTGGATGATATCACTGTCTATTCCAGTAAGAGAAGCAACCATTTAAACGACCTCAATAAGATCTTTGAATGATGTAAAAATATGGGATCTCGCTCAGTCCAAATAAGTCTTATTTTGCCTTAAGAAAAGGTAAGCTTTTAGGATTTGTCGTATCAAAAAAGGGTATTTATATTGATCTAGAAAGGATTAAAGAAATTGAGAAAAATCCCTTACCCCATAATAAGAAATCAATGCAGCCTTTCTTTGGTCAAATAAATTTTGTAAAAATATTTTTCCCTAACTTTTAACAAATATTTTTACCTTTATAGGCTATTAATAAGAAAAATTTAGTTTTCAAGTGGGGTCACAATGAAAGAGAAGCATTTGATCTGATCAAACAAGCTATTGTCAACGCTCCCTCCCTGACAACTCCCAAATTTTCCAATCATTTTGTTTTATACACATTTGCGTCAGAAACATCATATGTTGCCTTTTTGAAACAACTCAATGATTAACAGATTTAAGCACCAACATTGCTTTTTAGTTCAAATCTACAAGGTGCTGAATTAAATTACTCTGCTGTGGAAAAACATGCTTTTGTTGTTTTTAAGTCAATAAAGCATTTCAAATCATTTCTCCTTAAAACTCACACCAAAATCACAATTCCATTATAAGCAGTAAGGAAATTACAGGTGCAAAGGGAAGTAGTAGAAAAAAGGGTCAACTAGGTAACTGCACTGCAGGAATATGATGTCGATATAAGATCGACCAAAATTGTCAAGGGTCAAGGCTTCTGTAGAATGTTAGCTGGAGCATCCAACTTACCAGCAGAAGAAGATTAAGGTGATGATATACAAATATCAGAGGTAAGCCTCAATGATACTGAATCTCAATATGTTGATATCATATTTTATTTAAAAAATAGATATGCCTCTATGCAGCTCAGTTACAAAAGAAAAATGGCTTTGATATTAAAAGAAAAGCAATGTGAAATCATCAATGATGTTTTATTTAGAAAAAATTATGACTGTTTTGCTAAGGTGCCTTGAAAAATATGAGGCATAAAAGGTTTTGCAGGAACTCCATGATGGATTAGCTAGTTGTTGAAAAATGGCAACAAGAAATTGCTAAAAATAGAAGTGCTAAAAATAGCAGTTTGGGTGTCAGTCTTGGATTGGGCAACAGGGAATGAAAAATGTAAGTGCTAAAAATAGAAGTTATATTTTTAGCAGTTCAGGTTGGATTCCTACTTTTAGCAATCCTTGGTCTAAAATAGGAAGTAAATTTTTAATTTGGTCTTACCAGCAATTTGAATATTAATTAATTAATTCTCCATGAGTTAATTAGTAAGGAAAATCAAACCTGAGGTCTTTGTGAGAACATGCAATAATTTCTCCACTAATTGGGGAATGTGTCCTTGATTTGCTCCACTGATTGAGGAATTATCCTTAATTAAAGGAGATAAGGATGAGTTCTATATTGAGAGGATTAGTTGACTTAGTTTAACTTAGTCAAGTCGAGATAGATTAATTTAACAGTTTGTTAAATTAATGAGATTCAGTTTGTTAATGCTTGCATGCATGTGACGACTGGTATTTTCAGATAACTAAGTATTCACTCATGGATAACTCATGCATGACAGTTGAGATAGAGACCCAGTTGAGATCAGAGAAGGGATAACGTACTATCAATTGGATGAATATTTTTCCTATAAAGGAAGCTCATCCATGATGAGGATTTATCTCCTTCAGGTTTGTGAAGTTATTTTAGAGGTTAGTGTTGTGTGTGAGGTGAGAATCACACAGGTTGCAGCTGGAGGACCTAGGAAAAATTATGCATAGAAATAGAAGGCTTGGGGGGCAGAGGAGAAGCTTTGTGAGAAGCCTTTGACTGTATATGAGCAGCAGAGAGATTGTATTGAGAGCTGGATAGCTTCCGAGCTAAGGGTTTGTGTAATCTGGACATATTGCCACTTGTATGATAATACAGAGATGGGGTTTTAGGCTGGTTCTTTCCCCTATTTATATATGTTGTGTCATGTGTGTTTGATTTCTCCATATTAGTTATATGTGTTCTTAGTGATAATTCTAATGTTTGATTAAGCTTCCACTAAAAAATTTTTAGAAGTAGATCAAGTGTTTTGCTTTAGTACATTGCATTACCAGGTGATCTACAAGTGGGAAATTTCTACACGGTATCAAAACTAGTTGATTTGTAGAAAAATTCTACATGGTATCAGAGGGAAGTTTTGTATAAAAAGCTCTACATGGTATCAGAGCACAGGTGATCAAGGAAGAACAATATACTAGAGAAGATTTCGAAGTTTTGAGTTTTGGGCTGCGAGTTTTCAAAGCATATTTGAAAATTTTTGTGCAAAATTTTCATAAACGAATAGTAGATTTGGATTCCTTGCAGAAAAATACCCAAATTCAAAAAATAAATCAGCTAAATTGGCATTCAGAGGAGAGAGATATCACTAATTTAAAATCAGCTCTTTTTCCAAAAAAAATCATGACAACAGGAAATATGAAACTGATTGGTGTGCTAGCCAAGAACCTGTATGCACTTGAGGTACAGGATGCATGCAAAGCCTTGAGGAGCAAGGAAAAGGTTAGATACTTGGTGGTTGAGAGGGAAAGTAAATTACCTCTCAACATGCAGTGGCAGAAGATGTCTCAGACAATTGTGGAGGAGCCATGATTGGTGCAACAACTTCAGGAGGTTGTGGAGCAGCCACAACTAGAGAAGCTGAGAGGAGATAGAGTAGAGAAATCTACTCAAGTAGAGACCTCCAGTAGGGGGGACTTTGAGCCAGGTGGGCTGAGGGATCACATGCAGCCATACCTCCAGGTAGGAGGTGGGGTGATGTGGAGTGAGCGTCCCAAGGAGGAGGGGAAGGATCCTTGAGGTACCCAACCTCTTCGATTCGACTTTGCTATGGGAGCCCTGATGAGGAGTAGAAGAACTGACTAATTGGGTAGAGACAGATGCGGATGGAGTGGAAGAGAGAGCTATAGTGCAAGGAATCCCAACACAGTGCAGAGCTAGCAGGTTGTAGCAATGCGAGAGGCACAAGTGTGTTGCATAGTGAAGCGTAGCACAGAGAGGTGTGAAATGGTGTGAGATGTTGCAGTAGCCTAGAGGTCAAAGAGGGAGAAATTTTTAGCAGTAGGTAGAGCTTCAACATCAGAGTATGTTTCTAGCCCAACAAAGAGGTGAGTTGGGAGTTTTTTCTGTTCCTAGAGTTGTTGAAGCAACCACACTTGGTAAAAGTGTTGCAAGCAAAACATTCTAGAGGTACAGGATCAAGTTCGAGAGGAAGCCTTTCTTGTTGAGAGGGAGTGTTGAAAAATGGCAACAAGAAATTGCTAAAAATATAAGTGCTAAAAATAGCACTGCTAAAAATAGCAGTTTGGGTATCAGTGCTGGATTAGGAAATAGGGAATGAAAAATGTAAGTGCTAAAAATAGAAGTTCTATTTTTAGCAGTTCAGGTTGGATTCCTATTTTTAGGCAGTCCCTAGTCTAAAATAGGAAGTACAATTCGAATTTGGTCTTACCAGCAGTTTGAATATTAATTAATTAATTCTCCATGAGTTAATTAGTTAAGGAAAATCAAACCTCAGGTCTTTGTGAGAACATGCAATAATTTCTCCACTGATTGGGAATGTGTCCTTGATTTTCTCCACTAATTGAGGAATTATCCTTGATTAAAGGATATAAGGATGAGTTCTATATTGAGAGGATCAATTGACTTAGTTTAACTTAGCCAATTTGAGTTAGATTAATTTAACAATTTGTTAAATTAATGAGATTCAGTTTGTTAATGCTTGCATGCATGTGACAACTGGTATTTTCATATAACTGGGTATTCACTCATGGATAACTCATGCATGACAATTCAGGCAGAGACCTAGTTTAGTTCAGAAAAGGGACAATTTACTATCAATTGGATGAATATTTTTCCTATAAAGGAAGCTCATCCATGATGAGGATTTATCTCCTTCAGGTTTGTGCAGTTATTTCATAGGCTAGTGTTGTGTGTGAGGTGAGAATCACACAGGTTGCAGCTAGAGGACCCAGGAAAAACTGTGCATAGAAATAGGAGGCTTGGAGGGTAGAGGAGAAGGTTTGTGAGAAGCCTTTGACTGTCTATGAGCAGCAAAGGGATTGTACTGAGAGATGGATAGCTTCCGAGCTAAGGCTTTGTGTAATCCAGACATATTTCCACTTGTATGATAATACATAGATGGGGTCTTAGGTTGGTGCTTTCCCCTAGTTATATCTTATGTGTTATGTGTGTTTGATTTCTCCATATCAGTTATATGTGTTCTTATTTATGTTGCTCATGTTCGATTAAGCTTCCACTAAATTGTTTGTAGAAGTAGATCAAGTGTTTTGCTTTAGTACATTGCATTACCAGGTGATCTACAAGTGGGAAATTTCTACATGGTATAAGAGCTAGCTGATTTATAGAAAAAATCTACATTGGTGGACATTTTTGAGGAGACACAACAGCACATAAAGTCTTGCATGTTGGCTACTACTGGCCAACCTTGTTCAGAGATGCACGCACATATGTAAGGAAGTTCAAAACTGGTCAAACTCCTGTTGGAAGAAAAATTAAACCTGCATTTCCATTACATACAGTCAACATTGAACTTCCATTACAGCAATGGGGAATGGACATAATAGGTGAGATCATTCCTCACTCTTCAAAGAAACATATATACATCCTTACAACAACTAATTACATTAATAAATGGGTGGAATCAATTCCACTAATGGTAACCAATTTTGAGAACATTATCAAATTTATTGATCAATTTATCATTACCAGATTCGCTTACCAACTGCCCTAATATTTGACAATGCATCTTATTTCACAGGCAAATTCGGTAAGCCCAAAATCATTTCAACTTGGAGACCCCGTATTGAAGTGGGATAAAGCACACGAGGAAAAAGGTAAGCATACCAAATTCCAAAGAATGTGGCTTGGACCATTTCAGATTACAAAACAAATCGACCCATCGATGTTTCTATTGCAAGATTTATTAGTCAAGAGAGATTCTCTGCTTGTGAATGGGCAGAATTTGAAAAAAAAAAATTCATAGGAAATAACCTCTTCTAACCCGTGTACATTATCGCCTTTACTTTTCCTAGGAAAATAAATGTTAAATAGCATAACTATTGACCTTACAATAATTTCTCTTGAAATATTTTGATTTTTCACGTTTAAAGTAGAGATTGTTAAGGAAATAATTATAACATTTGAAAATTAACTAGGTTCTATCTCTCTAAAATTTGTTTGTTTCCACCAAAATTATTTATTCTTTGAGAAACCTCCAACTTTATAAAAAAAAAATTGTTATATTATCAGTCAAGAAAAGTATCTTTAACAATGTAAAGACTCTTTGCAGATAAGCATCTTCAACTGTATAATTGTCATCCAGAACTCTTAAGGAGTCAATGATTCTCGCCATCTAGTAAACGTTTCTCTTTTTAGAGTGTATTCTAAAATATACTGAAACTTAAAACATAAGAGGCCTCATCAAGAGCCTTCTTACCATGTTCATATGGAAATAATACACTGACATTATCAATATTGCATACCAAAACAGGGTAATGAATTGAGATTATTTTAATCAAAAGACAAGGGGTCTCATCACGAGCCAACTTGTTCAGTTGAATTACAGCCAGTGAATGGCATTCACACTATTTGGCCACCAAACAAAGACAATGACTTTTAAGTAATAGAAAGAAAATTTTGCAAAAAAATAAACTATTTAAAAAAAGAAAAAGGGAGAATAAGTATATGATTTTCAATTTATCTCCAAAATTTTCACTCTTATCTTGATGGACACTGAACCATTATTGGTTAAATGGTAACCCTGCCAAGACTATGGACGTCTGCTGGCAACAAAGGATCTACCTGTGACAAATGCGTATATTTAAAAGTTGATCTGAAAAAGCCCCCTACTTTATTTTCAAAACTAAGTAAAGACTGATATAGAAATATGAATTTTAATTTTTAAGAGGATATCAACTGAGATGTAATTAGGTGAGTTTGTTTTTTATTCAGAGAAATATTACTTATCTTAAATTTCATATAATTCTTATTCCCTGAACTATCTTTACTTTGAAATTCTTACAAATTAAAAAATTATTAGAGATAATTGGTTCTTCCAATGAATTGACAATCGTTGTACATCAAAACACAAACCCCCCCCCCCCCCCCGCACCCCCCCCATTTATAAATAGTTAGTATTACATTAATAGGTCAGGACCCTTCAATTTGTTTTTCAAAAAATTTAGAAAATAAAATATTGCATTTTGAAACCATTCAGAATAAAACCTTAGTCAAACTTAACATATTAAGCCAAGTCACTTATGACTAGGCATTCTCACTTTATCGCAAATCACATGATCCAAGGTAATAAAGGTTAGTTGTGAGTTAGAGTCTGTGAAATGTGATAAAAGCCTCCCCTTAGAAGACCAAATGTAGTGTTGAAGTTTTTCATAAAACTTAAGGCTTAAAACATTACTTATAATATAAAGTATTTATCACAATCACATCGTGGCTTTTTACAAATGCGCAAATATGCAAACAATAAAAAACTATGAAATTGTGATGTGGTCTGAACCCGACGAAATAATCAAGATTGTTATAACTTGAATTAAGTTTGACCTATCACGAAATCTCTATTTTAATGGAATAATCATCCACATAAAGGAAACGCGCTTGAAAAATTAAAAGGCATGCCGGTCATCGCAAATCACAAAATACCAAAGCAACTTTGAATTGGTCTATTCTCGATATCACGATATTTCGATTTGTGATATTGCATTTTTGCGATATTGTGATATTTCCATTCATCATAATCGCATGATTGGTATTGCGCATAACACATACCAATTTGAAATATCATTTAGAAACTTTCGATGTGATGTTTTGATGAGTCATAAAGGAAATCACATGTAGGCCTTAATCAGTTGTTAATAGGGTTTTAACTACATTTACTGTTTTAACGGCTCGAGAATATTGATATATTTTTACCTGTTTTTGAAATAAAAGCTTCATCCATACGTTCTTTTAGAATTTACTCTGTAATTGTGTTTCTGCTTTCATTGTTGCTTTGCCTTTGACTTTTTTTTCTCCTCCCAAATTTCAAGAAATTTATGAATAAAACAACGCTCTACAAAATCATTAAGGAAAGAATACTGCAGAGACTACAGCGTCTGAGGATTCAAACATGCTCCCACTCTTCTATGATACTACATGTAACAAAGATGGCGGGAATACATCATGGGAGGCAATGTATAATTTACTGGAGGATGAAAACCCAAATGTCCTAGAAACTAAAGTAACGACAAATGCTGAGGACTCATCCGAGGCTTCTTATTTTGAAGAAGCATGTTCTTTCTTGCACATAATAGCTCCAAGGCCTAAAATATTTCCATACAATGATATGGTAAAATGGATCATTGGCAATGTGGACATTTCAGATAGAAAATTCAGAAATTCTAGGCATGACGTCATGGGGTCATTTAAATGAGACAATTTACGTCGAATGTACCATTTGCCATAACCAAAGAAGCTCTATGATAAAGCCTTTATTTAACATTATGCAAAAGAAAATGAAGACCCAATGGAAGTCATGTAGAATTGGAGGTCTGGCTCCAACAAGTTCAGGCGAGAGAAAACTGGTATGTACCCAATTGCACCTTTGTCAGCCCCGCAAAATTTTGTAACCGCAATGTTATGTAGGTTATTTGGAAAGGCTAACACTACCAAGTTTTCCATTGAATGGGTTCCATTGATTGATGTGGTTGTTAATGCTATAATTATGAGTAGGAAAAATAATTTGGCTATGTCCATTAGAGAATACATACAGAATATAATTATCTCCTCTCAGGTTATCCCTCCTTTTTACATGACTGCATATGTTATGGATGTTATATGTTTTTATTCACATTTTCCAAATATGGTTTGGAAATGGAATCTATAGGATCCTACTCCTATCCATATTTATCATAAGATTTTGTGGGAATCACAGTTTAGCTCCCACTTCTACAAAATATGTCATGGCATTATGTTGCAAATATACCAAACCATTTTTGATAAGAAATCCTCCAAGCTACTAGAGGAAGCTAAAATGGACATCTTGGAAAGGAATTATTTACTTACATCATATTTTTTGGAGTATTACAACTCTGCATGTTCTTCCATTTTATGTTCCTGATAAATTATTGGCAAGAGAGATTGTCTATCAAATAATGGGGGATGGCATTACCAAAACCATCAAAGAACACAAGAAATATATCTAGACAACCTTCTTGTTGCAATCTGGTGATTTCAGTTTACATGATTATGGACACATGACAAAAGAGATATAGAATAGCACATCCTGAATCTGGCTATAGTGCCAGCAAACAATATGACACTAACAAGGTTGCCCAAAACTTCCCTACTATGGTCAAAATCAGACAGTTTATTCACAAGGACGATGAGTTTGATGATCTCTTTGGGGCATCTGAGACATTTTCACAGGTCTTACATTTAGCATCAATAAAACTGGACCCAGTGGACCTCAACTGCTTCCACATATACAGATTGAAGAAATAAGAGAACCTACTCCAAGTGTAAGCTTGGAGGAAAGTTCCAAGCACAATTCTAATAGAAAATCTCAAGAGAAGTTGGATCAAGGTTTAAAACATTCTAAACATCAATCTTAGAATGAGGAAGGAAGCCTCGAGAAAGACCCTAAGAATGACACAAGGAAAAATGTTGAAGAAATTACCAAAAAGGCCTCAACTAAAGAACACATGGAGACTCAATCCACACAAGTTCAAACAGAAAAGATCAAAGTCATTGATCTGGATCAGGAATGGGAGAAATTTAATAAAAAACTCTAAACACATCATACAAAGACCAGTATTG
This sequence comes from Pinus taeda, assembly GCA_000404065.3. Lineage (NCBI taxonomy): Eukaryota > Viridiplantae > Streptophyta > Pinopsida > Pinales > Pinaceae > Pinus > Pinus taeda. The sequence continues at coordinate 353,657 of APFE031144189.1, forward strand.
AATGAACATCTAGATTTCAAACTCCTAAATGGACTCAGCGGGTTGTAAAACTAGAAACAACAATACAAGGAGTTACAACTAATCAAGATATTGAAATCATCCTAGCCTACCCAACTTCAGAGATTGTTTTAAAGATTAAGGAAATAACCCCACTGGATATATTCTATAGCCCAACACATAAGGTTGTAGTGAGGAGGCAAAGGAAGAAAAGAAAATTGGATGCATTAGTAGCAGCAACTCTTGAAAATGAACCAATGGAGGTAGTACAGAAAGACACCCCCATCGATCCATAAAAAAAATATTACAAAGCTATCACAATTTGCAGGCACCTATGCAACTACAACAATTGATAAGGCAGTAGAAGTTCAACTTTTTCTTAAAGAAAAAGAAGAAAGAGTCTAGTTGTTTGAACAACAACTTGAGATGGAAGGACAGAGCACCAATAGACAAGCAAAGATGAAGATGGTACAACTTAAAAAATATTTTGAGAAAATGAGATTACAACATCAAGAAGACATCGCAAAGAAGGTCTCACAGATTCATCAAATGTAGACTATAATAGATAGACTCAGAGACAACCCTCAAATAGAGGAATTCATTACAGAAGCACTTGAACTAAATTCTATATTATCACAACAACAAGAAGTACTCTGCCAAAAAATCTTATTGATCAATCCATATTGTGAAACAGGTGATAGATTAACCAGTCAAGTCGTTGATTAGAGATTAGAATATGAAGAGGTCAATAAGAGGATTTTTTAGTTTATTTCTTGGCAAGAATCTGAAGAAGGTAGAAAATTCAATATTCCAAAGATTGAGGAGTCCCACAAGCATATTTTATTCACAGATTGGGACATGCAGTTGAAGCAATAAGAAAGGGAAGCAACAAGGGCAGCTAGAACAACAAATAATATAATTGAGGCTATGAACGAAAACCTTCATATTGCCAATCTCTTCAAAGAATGCAGGCCAAAAGATCTTGCAGACATTAAAAAGTTAGAGAAACAGTAGAAAGAGATCGCCAAAACACAAGTTAAGGCAATGAAACAACTGTCTAAGCTTGACAAGGAAACTTATTGTTATAGACATATTTGGGAACTGCAACCCCAATCATATATGTCCATAAACCAAGGGCTCCTAAGTCCCTAAAAGTGTTGTTTCATTCCCTAAAGGAACAAGCTCAACTCATTACATCATCTCCAAAAAGTTCTCCACAGAAAAATGCTCAAAATTGGTCAAAACTGGACCATATAGACTGCTCAGTGCTAAGGGTGCAATGCATCTCACCTGCTCAGTGAAAAAAGTGCGATGCATACTAAAAATCTCTTCTGTAGGGTGTGATGGGCGAGAGTAGACAAATGGCAGAGACAGTTTGCAAGGTGGATGATCATGGAATCTTCCAGAAACTTCTCCTGTGACACTTTCCTCTCTGAATTCACCCAAGGATGAGTAAGAGGTCATCAATCTCCAAGTGGAATCAAGAACTATCAAAGAGAAGACACTAATCAAAATCCTAGAAGCTGACTCAACCCCCCGTAATCATCTATATATGGATCCCTCATCCCAGAGATCCAGAGGCTCGAATCTTGTATCTTGTAAGTGTTGTTGGTTTCCTGGTGGAATATCATAGTGTTGGGTGATCTAAGCTTTTCATGAGGTGAAGAAGGGCTTTCATGCTGGGAGGATGACGTTGGGTCAGATCAATGGGTTGTAATCCTCTCTTCTATTCTTTACATCAATAAAACTATTCAATTTTTCCTCCACATTCTTGTATGTTTGATAATATATATGCATTTGTGTGGTCAATATATATCTGATCCTATATTGTTTATGATTGTAGATCTCTGCACTTTGAAGGTATTATGTTGCTTTGACTATACAGGTACTCTTTGAAGCGGAGCGGTTAAGGAAAGAGCAGCAAAGATCTATCAGAGACGAGGAGGAACAAGCAAGGAACCAAGTGAGAGATTGAGGTTGGTATTCTTTTCTCCTCTCCTATCTACTTCTCGTAAAGGAAAACCAAAGTAATTTTAATCTATTTGTTTCTAAAATAGCTACACGTCTTAGTGGGACTAGCAGCTCTTCATAGACACTAGATTTCTCGATAACAAAATGGCGACTCCACTCGAGAGTGAATAGCTTGTTTGCTTGTCTATATTTGTTTGCATTATAAACTTATAGACGGAGCCTAAAGTCAAGCCACCTAGCCTTCGAACTTCATTTCCTATGCAAGTGCAAAGTAGATCAATGTTGCTTCAATCTATCTCCATGTTTTGTTTATAAACTGAACAACTGATTTGCAAACATCCTAATTGCCCTGGTGGTGCCTCAAGTAGCCTCATTAAATAAGCCCCTGTGATTTGCATTTACTGACTATCTTTTGCTCGGCTTAAATCCCTGAACTAAGCTGCAAACTATGACCAAGAACCCAGTTGAAGTCTCGTCCCTAGATCATTGCACCTTCTCCTCTTAGGAATCTGGATGCATCACACCTCCCATGTGCAGTAGGTGAGATGCATTGCTCTTTCCCTGTGTTACAGGTGCGATGATCAGATAAGACCTCTTTTGCTTCTAGATTTTGGTTTTTTGTTCACTCTCTTCAGCTTTATTTAGGAGTTTTGTTGTTTGTGATTAGTATACCACTATGGAAACTCCCTTCCTTTGCATGATTGAGCCTCCATAGTACAAATAACTGTAAATGTTTTTATGTATTGTTCGCCATTTACAGTTCTCCTTTACAAAGAAGTAGCGTAATCAAGTTGTCATCTTTTGATTTGGAAGTGTCGCAAGTGTCTTTTTCAGTCAAAGAAAAAAATCCTACTATTCTTGATGGTCTATTACACTGTTACTCTTGTATTTGATTTGAATTAATAGGAGTCGAAAGCAGTTTTCAATTCAAAATTGCAAAGTGTCATCAGTATCTTCCTTTCGTCTTTTGAAAAGAAAATAGTTAGTACAGTCACTTGAAACAATTCAGATTTGTACTTAGCATTCTTTTTGTCATTCACACATTAATAAAGCGAAAACAAATACATGCATGTGCATTTGAATTTAGACTGCTTGTTGATTTTGGTTTATGACAGTGCATCTAGTGTGTGCTCTCTACTCTATATTGAAAGAATCCCACTTCTCTTTCCTTAGTAGCTAGGATTTTCATTGCAAAAAGAAGATTAAACGATTGTTTATCATCTTAGATTGCATTTTAGGAATTGTATATCTACATCACACGGTGAACCTAAAAGGAAAACTTCTTAAGAAAGATCAACTGTAAAATAAATTCAATGAACATAAAAATGCTTTGGAACCTAACGCACAACATTTAGAAGTCTAGGCTACAAACGTATTTTGGCATCATCAAGCGCGGTAACTATCACTTTCATCATAGGTTGGGTGATTCCTCCTCTTTGAGAGGACAAGTGCCAGTACGGACTTGTTCTCCCACGTACCGTCGAGTATGTATTGGGAGATCACAATAGGCTATATCCTTTATCCTTAGGAAATTGTGTCTGCCACCCTATCGATCGCAATGCGCTGAACATAGCATTCGGCAAGATTGACTGTCGTACCGTAAAAAGTATTCTGCAGTTTCGCGATTGGTTTGGTAATCCCTCTATCTAGATTTCCAGAGTAGTCTCTTTCGTTCCTTTTCAGACCCCTTAAAGGAAAATGTCCATCTGATCACTTGTCACTTCAGGCTCATTAAAAATCGAAGGCGACTAGAGTCATCTTTAGCTTTTTCTCGACTCTTAAAAATTGAAAAAGAAAGTTGTGTCAAAGCGTCTAAATTCATTAAATTTGGAATCACTTTTTCCCCTTTATTTTGAGTTGATCAAGTAATCTGCAATCATTCAAGAAATTCAATCTAAACCCTGTCATTTGTGGAGATTAACGAGTCAACCGTTTTTAACTCTGGAAACAAAACTATTCCGAACAAAGCGAACTCACTTAACCAGATCAAAGTCCCCTAGTTTGCTTGGAACTTGTGTTCCAACATCCTCAGGGACTCCGGTTACTCCAACCATCTCTGGTACCCCTGCCTTTACAGAAGAAGTTTCGCGGCCACAAGACGACATTAGAACTGATCCTAGTGTAACGGTAAATGCTTCTATTCTTGAATCAGATCCATCTACAGCTGATTCGGAAGGTGTTACACCTCCAACCACTGTTGCTGCAGAGTCTATACCTTCTTCGTCACGAAAAATATTTTACGGACCTGATGGTCTTCCTCTCCCACCTGGATTGATTGCTATAGAAGAAATTGTGGAGGATCCTCCATCGAGCACTCCATTGCATTTTGGAGCCGGGATCACCCTATATCCTTCTTCATCAGAAGTTAGTCTCCCTTCATCACAAGTTCCTATACAATCGCTAGGAAATCTTTTGGATAGAATAGATATGTCTGAACAACCGTCGACATCTAGGACTATGTCATCTGACGTAGCAGTAGAAAAACCTCTTGTTGCTACTCCAACAATGTTCTTCGGTGTACCATCTTTCCCAACTAGCTCTCAACCGCTAGATGGGTTCCACCCAGGGACTGTTTCAACAGTATGTTCTGTTCCCGTTTCTTCATCCGGAATAATGTCCAGAATCTCTTATGTTGAGTCTCAACAAATTGATCCTTCGCAACAGAATCAATTTGGGCAGTCCTATCCCCAAAGGCTAATCATTCCTTTGAGCACTGGATTACCACCATATAGGGGGTAATATACCCTTTCATTGTTTCCTTTGGGAGAACAACCATATGGGAGTTCACAACAGAATTCGGGTCATGCTGGAATTACATCTAGTGGTTGGGTACCAATACTGTCTCAACAACCAAGAGTTGTATACTCAATGCAACAAAGCCTACCTATGTCGAATATCCCCACTACACCAGCCATTGTGACAGTGTCACAAGTACAAGCGTTGCCTGTTGTATGCCAACCTCAAGTTTCTCAGGTCGTAATACAATAGCCTCCTGTCTCCACGACACAGCCATAATCACCGATTCGTGGCTCCCTAACCAGAACGACCCAGGTTCAAACGGGTACTATTACCCCTCATCTTGGTCAAATAGCTAGTATTGGAAAACAGCAAATGGTTTCACAACCATGGCTGGTGCAATATCAACAACCACAATTCCAACAAGTTTACCAAGGATCTGAGCAACAAATCTTTGCAAGTGATGGGCGATCGTATAATCAAAACGGTCAACATCAATCATTTCATAATGGTTATGCCCATCAACCTTACCAAAGTTATCAGCGTCAAATGCACTATGCTGGTATGCAAAGACCCACTTCTCAGGAAATCCCATCTTATCCTGGGAATCCTTCACCAAACCTGAATCAAGAGTTGCCCTTCGTGGCGACTTTAGAGTTACCTAATCTAAATCAACTAATAAACGATCCAATTGCTTATGCCCCTTGGTGGTCGGCAATTCCTCACAAACTTTCGTCAGATATTCCTAAAATTAATGGAAATTCAGGTGAAGACTCGTCGAATCATGTGATGACCTTTCATATGTGGTGTTTGTCCAACACTCTTAATGATGATCTTATTAGGCTTTGCCTTTTTCAGCAAATGTTAACTAGTCCGCAGCAAAATGGTATATTGAATTGCATAGAGCTTCATTTCATAACTTCAGCACCCTAGCCACTCACATATCTGATCATATCCATGAGTGGCGGTGTCACCATAGGATGGTAAAAACATATGTTCTTGATCAGCTATTAGCTGAATGGTTTATTAAGTCATTTTTACCTTCTATCACAAAAGATGTGGCAAAGGGAGGGGTCGTCACTAAAGAGCAAGTCATTGCTTGTGCACAATATCTAGACTTGATCTATACTCAGTCTGGCATGCTCTATGACAAAATCCCTAATGCTCCTAGACTGGAATTTTCCATTCCTCCTCCTCCTAAATAAAACAAGGACTCTCATGTCGGCGATCGTGTGATAGGTACGACTAGCACAAAAACTGTAAACGCTACATTGAAGAAAGCTCATACAGTTTCTAGTCAAAATGCAAATGAAGAACTTCTCGCCTCGGAGGTAAATTCCGTGTCGACTGACAAAGGCAAAGAATCGAAGCAACCAGGGGGCAAGAAGAAAAAGAAAGGGAAAAAGAAGAAGTAAGAGGATTCATCTCCTGAAAAATCTTCTACAAACCCTTCTGGGCAAAGGAAACCCCCTTTGGGGTGTCAGATATGTGATGAGGATCATTGGACGAGAGATTGTCCACATAAAGCTTAAGTTAAAAAACTTTTTAAGAGTTCAAAAACCTCAGTGATATTGACTAATCCGTTTCCAAACCCAGGAACCAATCTGGTTGCTAGTGACAATGCTTCCCCATCCCAAGTGCTTATGTTGTCCATTTCAAAATAGAAAAATGATGCTTTGATATTGACAAGGAATAAAGATTACGAGAATCCGCAGCTGTCGAATAACAAGGATACTGATCAACCTAGTAGTTCGACAACAACTTCGACCGAAGTTGTGCCACCCATCATTCCTAAGCTAACGATAAAGATGCCAAAGGGAGTAGTACACAAATCGACATTTAATCCTTGTGCCAGAGCAGCATAGAATTTAATATAGTAGAGGACCTGGCCCAATTGCCGTCCGCTATGTCGACACTTGAGGTATTGCAAAATTGCCCCTCCCAAAAGCAAGCTCTATTATCAGCAATAGGTGGGATTGACCCAATGGATTCCAATCTCACGGCATTTAATCATAAAGAATATGACCCTCAATTACCAGCGAAACTTTCTTTCCTTATTCAAGTGAAATCCCTCAACAAAACTGTTCATCGGATGATTATTGATGAGGGAGCATCTACATGTATTATGTCGATGAGTTGCTGGAAAACTTTGGGCTCACCAACCTTGTCGCGATCATCAACAACGTTGAAAGCATTTGATGGATGAACATACACTACATACGGGATTTTAAGTAACTTGCAAGTCGAACTGGGGGGCAAGACATTAGAAATTGATGTTGAAGTTATCGACGGAAACCTTGATTACATATCCTACTGGGAATGCCCTGGATATACATTATCGCCGCTATTGTGTCGACATACTTCAGAAAGATTGCATTTCCTTTCCAAGGAGGAATTACAATCGTTGACCAACAAACATTTCTCCCCAACAATTCACAAGTTACGAGAATCATTCCGATGATCCATGAGAGCTCTCAGTCGCTTCAAAATATCGGAGTAGGCCTACTAAAAGACCCGACATTGATGGGTACTTTTTCCCTATCGCCTCCAAACGATCTGGCAGAAGTGGCCATGGTGGGAACCTGCAATATGGTGTCTTCCATTCAGAATATATCCGATCATGATGTTAGCATGGATCATCACGAGGTTTTTCCTCCAAGCCTAATAGAAATATTGTAGCAATCAATGTTTTCAGCATGGGAGGCAAACCCAAATCGATGCTTATCAAGCGTTTGGATAGATAGGTCTAAGGAATATGGTACCCCTTTAGATCCTTGGTTGCATGTACATTCTACAGATGAAGGAATTTTTCAATCAATGTTGATTGATGGGGCACCATGGGAAGATTACCACCATCGTTCCCATCTTCCAGATTATAAAGAAGAATGTTCCGGTGACTTTGATCATCCTTTAGTATTTGATTTCATATCGAATATTGTAAATACGTTGGATTCCAAGCGAAAATTGTCCAATATTGAAGAGACTATCACCATCAATATCTCAACCAAACCAAATGTTGTAGAGAATATTCATGTCGGAAAATCTTGTTCTCCTTCAGAACTGGAAAAATGTTACGCTCTCTTCTGCAAGTTCAGAGATGTCTTTGCGTGGTTTTATGAAGAAATGCTAGGTATTGACACGAGTATAGTTGAACACAAAATTAAAATGTATTCAGATGTCAAACCAATATGACAATGGTTTCGGCAAATGCACCCCAAGAAAGCCGCTACCATCAAGGCAGAAGTTGAAAAACTTCTCCATGCTGGTTTCATTTACCTAGTTCCTCTAACTGATTGGGTATCAAATATTGTTCTTGTAATGAAAAAGCAAGGAACGATAAGAGTGTGTGTCGATTATAGGGATGTAAACCAAGCTTGTCCAAAGGAAAACTACCCTACACCCTTCATTGACTAGATAATTGATGAATGTGCCGAATTTGAAATCTTTTCATTTATGGATGGATTTTCGGGGTATAATAAAATAAATATCCGCCATGGGACCAGTCAAAGACTGCATTTATTTGTCTGTGGGGCACATTCACTTACCAAAAGCTACCTTTTGGTTTAAATAATGCAGGGGAAACCTTTCAAAGGGCAATGAACTACACCTTCCATGACATCAAGAACATCATTCAACCATATCTCGACGATCTTCTGGCTCATTCGCGAAAGTAGACCGATCATCCGCAACATTTGAGAGCAATATTTCTATGTTGCCGACACTACAAGATACGAATCAATCCACACAAATGTGTGTTTTATGTCAGTTCTAGTTATTTACTTGGCTTTGTAGTTTTGAAAGACGGAATTCGTCTCGACCCCTGTAAGGTTCAGGCAATCATCAATTTGCCTCCACCTTCAAATTTGCTTCAGATTCAGAAACTCTAAGGGAATGCAAACTTTATGAGGAGGTTCATTCCAAATTATGCTGAACTTGCTAAAGGTTATACTTGTCTATTGAAAAAAGAAGCACCCTTCATCTCGGTCAGGTCGCGCAAGCTTCATTTGATGCTTTAAAGGAATCCCTAATAAAAGCATCATTCATGTATGTTCCTAATTATCAAAAAGACTTTAACCTGTATCTGGATGCAGCATATACGACCATAGCAATGGTTTTAGTTCAAGAATACAATGGAATTGAACATCTTATTTATTATTTAAGTCAAAATTTAAATGATACAGAAACCAAGTACTCCTATGTTGAAAAGCTGGCTCTTGCAACTGTTCAAACAATACAAAAATTTCGACACTATATCCTCTTTCAAAAAACTACCATTTTGTCAGATTGCAACCCCATGACTTATATCTTGTCACGACAGTTACTGGGGGGAAAATATTCTGAATGGATAGCAATTTTGTAAGAGTTTGATCTGGAATTCGTAAAATCCAAATCAAAGAAAGCTCTGGTTTTCGCAGAGTTACTATGCGATCTCCCATCATCGTTCAATGATTCAACATCTAATATAACAATCGTGGATGAATCATTGTTTCTGATATCTTTAAGTGATCCGTGGTATGGAGATATCATCATCTATCTCCAAACCCAATCATATAGGCCTAATACATCCCATTCAAAACAATGGCGTACTCAATACCAAGCAAAAGACTACATGATCGTCAGTGATACACTTTACATTCGTGGTATTGATACAGTTCTGCGGAGGTGCTTCGCCCATGAGGAGGCCAAAAAGTCCTGAATGATTGTCATTCAGGCACATGTGGGGGGCATCAATCTAGTTACGCTACAGTGCAAAAGATTTTACGAGCAGGATACTTCTAGCCAACAATGTTCAAGGATTGCATAACCGCAGTCAGAAGTTGCCATGCTTGTCAAATCTTCGATCACAAAACCAGAATACCACCCGCACCTCTGCAACCGGTAGTTGCTATTGGACTATTCGCCAAATGGGGCATAGGTTTCATGACATGTAACCCCACCTCAGCCGGGGGCATGGGTATATCATAGTCGCAGTTGACTATTTTACGAAATGGGCTGAGGCGATGCCTACATTAAACAGCAATGGCGAAATGACTGCTCTTTTCATTTTGAATCATGTACTCTCCAGACTCGATGTTCCACAAGCTATAGTCATAGATCATGGATCGCATTTTCACAATCACATGAAGGTTGATTTGGCTGCAAAATTAGGAATGTCCCACGACAGCTCTACTCCGTATTATCTGCAAGCTAACAGACAAGTTGAAGCAATCAACAAAGTCCTGAAGTGCATGCTACAAAGGATGATTGGAGTCCATAAACCGAGTTGGCACCTAATCCTATACTCAGCCCTATGGGCATACTGGACATCAGTGAGAAATGCAACTAAGTTTACACCCTTTCAACTAGTGTATGGCCTGGAAGCAATCTTACCAGTTCAGTGTGAAATCTTGTCCCTCAAGCTCGCAGTCAACCTTCTCCTGTGAACTTCAGAAGAGGAGGCTCGTTTCTTGGAATTAATCCAACTAGATGAAACTTGTCATGATGTTGCCTTGGCTAACGAAGCCCATAAGAAATGAGTCAAGGTGCAGTTCAACAAGAATGTCAACCCCCGTGTCTTCTTAGAAGGTGACCTGGTCCTACATTACGACCAGGAATCCGATAAGTTGGGAGCAGGTAAGTTCAAGTCTTTATGGATGGGCCCCTATATTGTCAAGCGTGTATTAGTAAAGTAGCCTACGAGTTAGTAGACTATGATGGGATTCCACTGTCGCAACCTAGAAATGGGTTGTACCTTAAGTGCTACTATGCTTGACTCAATGTAGTAACCTCTTCATATGATTTTGTTACATTTTTGTTTTTGCTAAGAGAAATTGTTTTGGTTAGGTAATCCACTTTTGCATTTTTTCAGATGCCAAACCCATTGGAATCATTTGTTGGATATGCCAACGGAGCGAGTCGTAGTTTGTAGAACCTATCTTCTACGGCCTGAGCCATCATTGATCCAAGCAGCGAGTTAGTGAGTTTCAGAGGGGTATGTATTGGCCGATCAATGAAAAACATCGTTGAATAAAACACGTTGATAGAGCTCCTCTCTGATGCCATCGCACATGGCATACACCAACTTCTTGTCAGGCTAGACTCACTGCTCGTCATTCTATAGCTCACTAGTGCCTATTATGTACAGAATCCAACCATCTATCACATGTTCCTAAGGCCCAAGATTTTGGAAAGACAGTTCGATTCTATCCAATATCAACATATTTCCAGAAACTTAAACACATTAACAGATTCATTGGAAAATTATGTGTTATATAGACACTTGCGACATTTATAAAAGAAAAGCATTTCATCAATATTTGCATCAGGATCATGTAACTTAACCAAAATGAAGCTCTGAAAATCAAAAATATATATAACTATTTATGGTTTACATATAGTGTTCTATGTCCAAGACAAAATCAGTCAAATGACCCAAAAACTCAAAATGTTAGGGGGCACCCTAGTCTAATGGTGCTCGTGATAACAAGTCACCGCCTGTGCAATCATGTGTAAAAGCCTAGTCCATCGACGTGGCACGCTAGTAGTATGTCGCTGTAATCTCAGAGGCAGCTCATCAGTCCTCACATCCGGGATACCAAGAGTGAGGCCTTCGATCTGATCCTAAAATGCTGCAAGAGTCTTGGCTGCATCCAGGTCGCAAAGGACAGACCTCCCTACAGCCTCTCCTGCTGGAACGGTAGCTAGTGCTCTCAGGCACACTACTAGTCACACTGGTCCGATATCTGCAAGAGCACATGAGTTTTGATTAGACTTGGTAAAATAAAGTACGGGAGCATTATAAAAGCAATAAACAGGGATATGGTCAGAAATTTTACCTATAGCACTTCACTGCTCACCAGCCGGCAACACCAAATCTAGGTCACCCTAGAAATCCATACCAGCATATGGACACTCAGCATAAACCATCTCCTGATGATCAAACCACTCAAAGAAGGCATCAGAGAAAGAAACCTGTGGCTGACCAGCATCTCGGGCCATAAGGTCAATCCATCTCTGCATCTGTGGCTCAGTCGGTGGTGCCAAACCAAGTGAAATGTACTGCAGCTGCATCAGTGGGATCTTCTCCAAGGCAAAAGCGATCAAAATGGAACCATAGCCAAAGTTCTTAGATCGTCCATTTTTCACCTTGGTAAGCTATTCTTTTATCACCAGAAGTACTGCATCACACCAGTTGAACACCTTCGGTTCAAGGCATTCTAAGGCATACTACATATAGGACCTATTAGCCAAGTGAAGAGCCACACTACCGTCCAATCTAGCAAAGGTGAACAAGATGGTCCTCAAAGACTGGTCAGTGACATCTCGAATGTTGATCTTGCCATCCCTACTCGGCTGAGATCCTTCTCTACAGTATCGGCGAATATAATCCCTCACGGATTCGTCCCCACTGGTGGAACCTGATAGTGAGAGAAGGTCACCATGCCTCGATAAACCGATCAAAAAATAGATGTCCACGACATTCAAGGGGATAGATTTGCCTCTAATCTAGAACACCTGGTTGGTAGGATCGCATGGATCGAGGAAATGTTGCAACAAGTTGATTTGTTGCCTCATGCTAGAGATGCGAAAGAACTTGAGCAAACCACAATTCCGCAATGCAGTTACCGTACCCAGTCATGTAAAGCAACCATGTCCTCTTCTTCATGCTCATGTTTTCACCATGTAACAACCATTTTTCTCTGATGAATCTCTGAAAACAAACAAGAGAAGAGTCAGGATCTTGATTTGGCAAAAAATAAGCAAAAATTCCATGAGAAAACAGTGCACAAGTTTCCCTCCTTGCGCCCATCGCACCCAAGCTGTGTACTAGGAGCAATGCATACTGACTAACCAATGTCCAACCCATTATACATCACACCTTTCGATGTACACAGGGTGCAATGGGGGAAGAATGAATTGTTCAAACCCAAGAGGCTCAGGAAAGCAAGGAGACATGCTCAGAATTCAAAAAGGAAAGAATGCAACTGAAGAGAATAGGTTTAGCTCCTACCTTGTCCAGACGGTGCCAAGAATCATCCACAGAATCTCCCGGAATCAGCTAGTGAAAATCAAGGGGGAAAACACCTCCAAAGCCCCAACAATATCAAGTTCAAATGAAATGGTAAAATGAGGGGTAAAAATAAAGTTTAAATTACTTTTCACGTGATTCGAGTAGGGTATTACTATTTTAACTCATTTTTCAAGCATGTATTTTCATTTCTAATTAGTTTGATGGAGCAATTGAACAGGTAGTATGACCATCAAAAGAACATAGTGTTAATGGTGGGTTGAGTATCAATGACCATTATCACGAGCAGTTTTTATGCGAAGTTCAAGCTCGTTAAAAATTAAACTTAAGCAATGAGAAAATGTTCCCCAGAGTTTAAGCTCATTAAAAAATGAACCAACCTTCGATAAATAACCATTGCGAATGCATTATCATTAGCTTTTGAGTCTTGGTCATGTTCTTACCATCACCTCCACTCAGTTTAGCTGATCATATGCCTCCATTTGATTGTTTACCCTTTTGAGGAACAACTGCGAAGAGTGATTGTGTTAGCCATCTTTGTGACACTGCCATGATTGGAAAATTCCAAACCTTATCAGCAGCTACCTTAGAATATCACTCGTTCCTCAAAAATGAGTCTCCGTTAAGCTCTTTTCATCTGACTTGTAAAATATGAAAAGATTTCCGAGCAGTTGGCTTCTCCATCTCGTTAAAGCTACCGGGAGTGATATCCCTCCTCTAGATTTTAATCTTTTTGAACGTGAGGGATTATTACACAAAAATATCGAGCGCTTGTTCTGTTTGGCTCGTTAAAACTATCAAAAATTCATCCCTTTCGTATTATTTTATACTCTTTCAGACTTAAGGGATTATATGACGAAACGGGATTACTGGAGTTTCCTTTCCATCCCTTTTCAGACTCTCTAAAATTGAAAAAGGACCGAATTGTATTTGTCGTTAAACTCGTTAAAACCAATAGTGAAAAACTTGTCCATAGAGACAAGAACGAGTTTCACTATCGCTAAGCTCGTTAAAACATATCGACGGGTTTGCCCGAAGGGAAAATTATAGAACAAGCATATGTTATCCTCCTCAAGCTTGATAAAAATAAAGAGGTACTAGTCAGTAATGACTCGGGAAGATTGGGAAGAAAACTTGAAAAAACTTTATTGGTAGTGAGTCGCTCTTGAACATGACACTTTCACTCCATCACCATGATTGAGTCGGGTTGGGTTATTTCGTTCGCCGGTCATACTACCATTGGTCCATCTTACCATCCATATTTTGGGTTAACGCTACCAATCCATTTCAGTGTCGCCGATATGTTCAGGAGAAGTCGATTAGAAAATTCACCAACCCAGCTTGTGTCTCACTCGCTACAATACCTTAACGCTTCATTCCTTCATGAGTGCCACCCTGAACCTTATATCATCAGATCGTTTTCACCTCCACAAAATCATTTGCTCCGTTCTGTGTCGTAGATGTGGGATTCATTAAAGCCCTCCTACGACGAGTTACTTATTGTCGATGACAGCTCATTATCCAAGAAGTCAACTTAGGAACAACCCTTTCAGTACTTTGAAGCTTGCATGCCTCAATGGCAAGTTTCTCACTTTCAGCGACGGGTTTACATCAATGGCCTTCGACTGAAAGATTTTGTGTGGTGTTCGACGCCAAGTCCCATTTTCACATCACGCGAATTGTACTGTAGTACCTTGAGGGTCATCATCATTATGGGTGATTCCTCTTGTGCCTATTGACAACTTACATCGTTGGCTAGTAATCAGGCGATGTCTGTCCATGTTTGACTCTAGAACATTTTTCACATGGATCGACTTGTACTTCGGGCGAAGATTGGATGAGTTTCAAGACCCCAGATCTAGTTTCATCTATTCAGGCTGTGATATATTCAGGAAAATAAAGACATCAAATGTACATCATTGCCACACAGATGATCATCCAAATCAAAGGATGATGGCTCTATCAAATTCATTAGTCTACCATACAAACAGTTGTTTGTCCTATGTACATGAAAATGAATTTATAAATATGAGAATGGGAATGCTCGCCTCAGCTAGATCATGAAAATGTTATGGAGATAATGTATTGTATTGTATCTTATTACAGATCGCCTTCTAGTTCGAAAAATCTCGGATCCTCATGATAAAGCATTTCACCCGACATCAAAAGATTTTCGACCTCATGCTTTAGGGGGCAATTGCTATAGACAAATTTGGGAACTGCAAACCCAATCATATATGTCCATAAACCAATTGATTTTGAGTCCCTAAAAGTGTTGTTTCATGCCCTAAAGGAACAAGGTCAGCTGGTTACATCATCTCCCAGAAGTTCTCCACAAAAAACTGCTCAGAATTGGTCAAAAATGGACCATATAGACTGCTCAGTGCTAAGGGTGTGATGCATCTCACCTACTTAGTGCAAAAAGTGTGATGCATACTGAAAATCCCTTATGTAGGGTGCAATGGGCAAGAGTAGACTGTTGTGGGATTTTATCCCCTAAGGCTCTTCGGTGGAACCCTAGCAGACTTAAAGTTGTCTAAATCAAGAAACATGCACACACACAGCCATTATGCTAGAAAAAGCTATTTCTAAGGTGAGAAGGTCGTACCTCAGGTCCTACGTTCGGGTAGTTCCTCAAGGGTCCAAACCCTTCTTCACGTCCCTTCCGCTCCTTTTCCCTGCAAAACCAACAATTCCAAAGAATGCAGCAGTATATGGAAAAAGATTTATGTGAAAATCATCTTTATGTTATACAAGAAAGGAGTTAGTTATAAACTTTTAGACATCCATTCACACATGAAATTCAAACATGAACATCATTAACATAAAGAAAGAAGAATATCGGGAACAAGACGTGTTTCTTTATTAGACAAATAGAATAGTACAAAAAAGAGCAATATGACCTGAACAACTTCTGCAGGCTCAAAGCTCAGCCTCCACAAACCCCTATGAAGGTTCATTCCAAATTATGCCAAACTTCCTAAAGGTTATACTTGTCTGTTGAAAAAAGAAGCACCCTTCATCTGGGATCAGGTCGCACAAGCTTCATTTGATGCTTTAAAGGAATCCCTAGTAAAAGCATCATTAATGTATGTTCCTTATTATCAAAAAGACCTTAACCTGTATCTGGATGCAGCATATACGACCATAGCAATGGTTTTAGTTCAAGAAGACAATGGAATTGAACATCTTATTTATTATTTAAGTCAAAACTTAAATGATACAGAAACCAAGTACTCCTATGTTGAAAAGCTGGCTCTTGCAACTGTTCAAACAATACAGAAATTTTGACACTATATCCTCTTTCAAAAAACTACCATTTTGTCAGATTGCAACCCCATGACTTATATCTTGTCACGACAGTTACTGGGGGGCAAATATTCTGAATGGATAGCAATTTTGTAAGAGTTTGATCTGGAATTCGTAAAATCCAAATCAAAGAAAGCTCTGGTTTTCGCAGAGTTACTATGCGATCTCCCATCATCGTTCAATGATTCAACATCCAATACAAAAATCGTGGATGAATCATTGTTTCTGATAGCTTCAAGTGATCCGTGGTATGGAGATATCATCATCTATCTCCAAACCCAAACATATAGGCCTAATACATCCCATTCAAAACAATGGCGTACTCAATACCAAGCAAAAGACTACATGATCGTCAGTGATACACTTTACCATCGTGGTATTGATACAGTTCTGCAGAGGTGCCTCGCCCATGAGGAGGCCAAAAAGTCCTGAATGATTGTCATTCAGCCACATGTGGGGGGCATCAATCTAGTTACGCTACAGTGCAAAAGATTTTATGAGCAGGATACTTCTAGCCAACAATGTTCAAGGATTGCATAACCGCAGTCAGAAGTTGCCATGCTCGTCAAATCTTCGATCACAAAACCAGAATACCACCCGCACCTCTGCAACTAGTAGTCGCTATTGGACTATTCGCCAAATGGGGCATAGGTTTCATGACATGTAACCCCACCTCAGCTGGGGGGCATGGGTATATCATAGTCGCAGTTGACTATTTTACGAAATGGGCTGAGGCGATGCCTACATTAAACAACAATGGCGAAATGACTGCTCTTTTCTTTTTCAATCATGTAGTCTCCAGACTCGGTGTTCCACAAGCTATAGTCATAGATCATGGATCGCATTTTCACAATCACATGAAGGTTGATTTGGCTGCCAAATTAGGACTGTCCCATGACAGCTCTACTCCGTATTATCCGCAAGATAACAGACAAGTTGAAGAAATCAACAAAGTCTTGAAGTGCATGCTACAAAGGATGATTGGAGTCCATAAACCGAGTTGGCACCTAATCCTATACTCAGCCCTATGGGCATACTGGACATCAGTGAGAAATGAAACTAGGTTTACGCCCTTTCAACTAGTGTATGGCCTGGAAGCAATCTTACCAGTTTAGTGTGAAATCTTGTCCCTCAAGCTCGCAGTCGACCTTCTCCTGTGAACTTCAGAAGAGGAGGCTCGTTTCTTGGAATTAATCCAACTAGATGAAACTTGTCGTGTTGTTGCCTTGGCTAACGAAGCCCATAAGAAATGAGTCAAGGCACAGTTTAACAAGAATGTCAACCCCTGTGTCTTCTTAGAAGGTGACCTGGTCCTACATTACGACCACGAATCCGATAAGTTGGGAGCAGGTAAGTTCAAGTCTTTATGGATGGGCCCCTATATTGTCAAGCATGTATTAGTAAAGTAGCCTACAAGTTAGTAGACTATGATGGGATTCCACTGTCGCAACCTCGAAATGGGTTGTACCTTAAGTGTTACTATGCTTGACTCAGTGTAGTAACCTCTTCATATGATTTTGTTACATTTTTGTTTTCGCTAAGAGAAGTTGTTTTGGTTAGGTAATCCACTTTTGCAATTTTTACAGATGTTGAACCCATTGGAATCATTTGTTGGATATGCCGACGGAGCGAGTCGTAATTTGTAGAACCTATCTTCTGTGGCCTGGGCCATCATTGATCCAAGCAGCGAGTTAGTGAGTTTCAGAGGGGTATGTATTGGCCGATCAATGAAAAACATCGCTGAATAAAACGCGCTGATAGAGCTCCTCTCTGATGCCATTGCACATGGCATGCACCAACTTGTTGTCAATCTAGACTCACAGCTCATCATTCTACAGCTCACTAGTGCCTATTCTGTACAGAATCCAACCATCTATCACATGTTCCTAAGGGTCAAGATTTTGGAAAGACAGTTCGATTCTATCCAATATCAACATATTTCCATAAACTTAAACACATTAACAGATTCATTGGAAAATTATGTGTTATATAGAAACTTGCGACATTTATAAAAGAAAAGCATTTCATCAATATTTGCATCAGGATCATGTAACTTAACCAAAATGAAGCTCCGAAAATCAAAAATATATATATAACTATTTATGGTTTACATATAGTGTTCTATGTCCAAGACAAAATCAGTCAAATGACCCAAAAACTCAAAATGTTAGGGGGCACCCTAGTCTAATGGTGCTCGTGATAACAAGTCACCGCCTGTGCAATCATGCGTAAAAGCCTAGTCCATCGACGTGGCACGCTAGTAGTATGTCGTTGTAATCTCAGAGGCAGCTCGTCAGTCCTCACATCCGGGATACCAAGAGTGAGGCCTTCGATCTGATCCTAAAATGCTGCAAGAGTCTTGGCCGCATCCAGGTCGCAAAGGACATCCCTCCCTACAGCCTCTCCTGCTGGAACAGTAGCTAGTGCTCTCAGGCGCACTGCTAGTCACACCGGTCCGATATCTGCAAGAGCACATGAGTTTTGATTAGACTTGGTAAAATAAAGTACGGGAGCATTATAAAAGCAATAAACAGGGATATGGTCAGAAATTTTACCTATAGCACTTCACTGCTCACCAGCCGGCAACACCAAATCTGGGTCACCCTAGAAATCCATACCAGCATATGGACACTCAGCATAAACCATCTCTTGATGATAAAACCACTCAAAGAAGGCATAAGAGAAAGAAACCTATGGCTGACCAGCATCTCGGGCCATAAGGTCAATCCATCTCTGCATCTGTGGCTCAGTCGGTGGTGCCAAACCAAGTGAAATGTACTGTAGTTGCATCAGTGGGATCTTCTCCAAGGAAAAAGTGATCAAAATGGAACCATAGCCAAATTTCTTAGATCGCCCATTTTTCACCTTGGTAAGTTATTCTTTTATCACCAGAAGTACTGCATCACACCAGTTGAACACCTTCGGTTCAAGGCATTCTAAGGCATACTACATATAGGACCTATTGGCCAAGTGAAGAGCCACACTACCGTCCAATCTAGCAAAGGTGAACAAGATGGTCCTCAAATACTGGTCAGTGACATCTCGAATGTTGATCTTGCCATCCCTACTCGGCTGAGATCCTTCTCTACAGTATCAGCGAATATAATCCCTCACGGATTCGTCCCCACTGGTGGAACCTGATAGTGAGAGAGGGTCACCGTGCCTCGATAAACCGATCAAAAAATAGATTTCCACGACAGTCAAGGGGATGGATTTGCCTCTAATCTGGAACACCTGGTTGGTAGGATCGCATGAATCGAGGAAATGTTGCAACAAGTTGATTTGTTGCCTCATACTAGAGATGCGAAAGAACTTGAGCAAACCACAATTCCGCAATGCAGTTACCGTACCCAGTCATGTAAAGCAACCATGTCCTCTTCTTCATGCTCGTGTTTTCACCATGTAACAAACATTTTTCTCTGATGAATCTCTGAAAACAAACAATAGAAGATTCAGGATCTTAATTTGGCAAAAAACAAGCAAAAAATCCATGAGAAAACAGTGCACAAGTTTCCCTCCTTGCGCCCATCGCACCCAAGCTGTGTACTAGGAGCAATGCATACTGACTAACCAATGTCCAACCCATTATACATCACACCTTTTGATGTACACAGGGTGCAATGGGGGCAAAATGAATTGTTCAAGCCCCAGAGGCTCAGGAAAGCAAGGAGACATGCTCAGAATTCAAAAAGGAAAGAATGCAACTGAAGAGAATAGGTTTAGCTCCTACCTTGTCCAGACGGTGCCAAGAATCATCCACAGAATCTCCCAGAATCAGCTAGTGAAAATCAAGGGGGAAAACACCTCCAAAGCTCCAACAATATCAAGTTCAAATGAAATGGTAAAATGAAGGGTAAAAACAAAGTTTAAATTACTTTTCACGTGATTCGAGTAGGGTATTACTATTTTAACTCATTTTTCAAGCATGTATTTTCATTTCTAATTAGTTTGATGGAGCAATTGAACAGGTAGTATGACCATCAAAAGAACATAGTGTTAATGGTGGGTTGAGTATCAATGACCATTATCACGAGTAGTTTTTATGTGGAGTTCAAGCTCGTTAAAAATTAAACTTAAGCAATGAGAAAATGTTCCCCAGAGTTTAAGCTCATTAAAAAATGAACCAACCTTCGATAAATAACCATTGCGAATGCATTATCATCAGCTTTTGAGTCTTGGTCGTGTTCTTACCATCACCTCCACTCAGTTTAGCTGATCATATGCCTCCATTTGATTGTTTACCCTTTTGAGGAACAACTGTGAAGAGTGATTGTGTTAGCCATCCTTGTGACACTGCCATGATTGGAAAATTCCAAACCTTACCTGGAATCAGCAGCTACCTCAAAATATCACTCGTTCCTCAAAAATGAGTCTCCGTTAAGCTCTTTTCATCTGACTTGTAAAATATGAAAATATTTCCGAGCAGTTGGCCTCTCCATCTCGTTAAAGCTACCGAGAGTGCTATCCCTCCTCTAGATTTTAATCTTTTTGAACGTGAGGGATTATTACACAAAAATATCGAGCACTTGTTCTGTTTGGCTCGTTAAAACTATAAAAAATTCATCCCTTTCGTATTATTTTATACTCTTTCAGACTTAAGTGATTATATGACGAAACAGGATTACTGGAGTTTCCTTTCCATCCCTTTTCAGACTCTCTAAAATTGAAAAAGGACCGAGTTGTCTTTGTCGTTAAACTCGTTAAAACCAATAGCGACAAACTTGTCTATAGAGACAAGAACGAGTTTCACTATCGCTAAGCTCGTTAAAACATATCGACGGGTTTGCCCGAAGGGAAAATTATAGAACAAGCATATAATATCCTCCTCAAGCTTGATAAAAATAAAGAGGTACTAGTCAGCAATGACTCGGGAAAATTGGGAAGAAAACTTGAAGAAACTTTATTGGTAGCGAGTCGCTCTTGAACATGAAACTTTCACTCCATCACCATGATTGAGTCGGGTTGGTTTATTTCGTTCGTCGGTCATACTACCATTGGTCCATCTTACCATCCATATTTGGGGTTAACGCTACCAATCCATTTCAGTGTCGCCGATATGTTAAGGAGAAGTCGATTAGAGAATTCACCAACCCAACTTGTGTCTCACCTGCTACAATACCTTAACGCTTCATTCCTTCATGAGCGCCACCCTGAACCTTGTATCATCAGATCGTTTTCACCTCCACAAAATCATTTGCTCCGTTCCGTGTCGTAGATGTGGGATTCATTAAAGCCCTCCTACAACGGGTTACTTATTGTCGATGACAGCTCATTATCCAAGAAGTCAACTTAGGAACAACCCTTTCAGTACTTTGAAGCTTGCATGCCTCAATGGCAAGTTTCTCACTTTCAGCGACGGGTTTACATCAATGGCCTTCGACTGAAAGATTTTGCGTGGTGTTCGACGCCAAGTCCCATTTTCACATCACGCGAATTGTACCGTAGTACCTTGAGGGTCATCATCATTATCGGTGATTCCTCTTGTGCCTATTAACAGCTTACATCGTTGGCTGGTAATCAGGCGATGTCTCTCCATGTTTGACTCTAGAACATTTTTCACATGGATCGACTTGTACTTCGGGCGAAGATTGGATGAGTTTCAAGACCCCGAATGTAGTTTCATCTATTCGGGCTGTGATATATTCAGGAAAATAAAGACATCAAATGTACATCATTGCTGCACAGATGATCATCCAAATCAAAGGATGATGGCTCTATCCAAATCATTAGTCTGCCATACAAACGGTTGTTTGTCCTATGTACATGAAAATGAATTTATAAAGATGAGCATGGGAATGCTCGCCTCAACTAGATCATGAAAATGTTATGAAGATAATGTATTGTATTGTATCTTATTACAGATCGCCTTCTAGTTCGAAAAATCTCGGATCCTCATGATAAAGCATTTCACCCGACATCAAAAGATTTTCGACCTCATGCTTTAGGGGGCAATTTTTATAGACATATTTGGGAACTGCAAACCCAATCATATATGTCCATAAACCAATTGATTTTGAGTCCCTAAAAGTGTTGTTTCATGCCCTAAAGGAACAAGGTCAGCTGGTTACATCATCTCCCAAAAGTTCTCCACAGAAAACTGCTCAGAATTGGTCAAAAATGGACCATATAGACTGCTCAGTGCTAAGGGTGTGGTGCATCTCACCTACTCAGTGCAAAAAGTGTGATGCATACTGAAAATCCCTTTTGTAGGTTGCGATGGGCAAGAGTAGACTATTGCGGGATTTTATCCCCTAAGACTCTTGGGTGGAACCCTAGTAGACTGAAAGTTGTCTAAATCAAGAAACATGCACACACACAGCCATTATGCTAGAAAAAGCTATTTCTAAGGTGAGAAGGTCGTACCTCAGGTCCTACGTTCGGGTAGTTCCTCA
>APFE031144189.1:376237-391978 GCA_000404065.3 Pinus taeda
AAGAAGAAGCATATCGGGAATCAAGACGTGTTTCTTTATTAGACAAATAGAAAGTACAAAAAAGAGCAATATCACCTGAGCAACCTCTGCAGGCTCAAAGCTCAGCCTCCTTCTGGATCCGTCCTGCCTCAAGCCTCTAGTAGGTCTCCTTCCAATACTCACTCCAAGATGTCATAACTAAGGGATGAACATCCAATCACAAGGGAACAAGGGTTTCCTGTACAAAATGGGGGAAGTGCAGAAGGCACAAGGGTCTTCAGACCTGATCAGGGGGAAATCTCAGTATAATAACCTTTCCCTGTGCTCTCTCTTCCCTTAGGCCTTCCCTTTGGTGTCATTTTATACCAATTCCAAAGTAGTTTTTTAGTTAGGAATTGGTTGGGGATAGTTGAGGCCACGGGCACTAACAGGTGATCAGCAGGTAAAACCTGTGATCTCCACCCGAAAATAAGGAGTTTTATAATTTTTTAAGTGTTTTAATACATATACGCGGGTTGGGTATATATGAACCCGCATATACATGCGTTTAACTCAGGGCAATGTCGCGTACAGGGAATAAAACATTGTTTTTTAGATTTTGGACCAGGTCTGGAAGGAGGGGTTGCCCTAGGCCATGAGTGCAGCATCACAAGCCATAATAGTGAGATTTGGAGCTATAACGTAGAAAAATGGCAGAGACAGTTTGCAAGGTGGATGATCATGGAATCTTCCAGAAACTTCTCCTGTGACACTTGCCTCTCTGAACTCGCCCAGGGATGAGTAAGAGATCATCAATCTCCAAGTGGAATAAAGAACTATCAGAGAGAAGACACTAATCAAAATCCCAGAAGCTGACGCACCCCCCTGCAATCATCTATATATAGATCCCTCATACCAGAGATCCAGAGGCTGGAATCTTGTATCTTGTAAGGAAGTGTTGTTGGTTTCCTAGTGGAATATCATAGTGTTGGGTGATCTAAGCTTTTCATGAGGTGAAGAAGGGCTTTTCATGCTGGGAGGATGACGCTGGGTCAGATCAATGGGTTGTAATCCTCTCTTCTAATATTTACATCAATAAAGCTATTTAAGTTTTCCTCCACATTCTTGTATGTCTAATAATATATATGCATTTGTGTGGTCAATATATATCTATTCCTATATTGTTTATGATTGTAGATCTTTTCAATTTGAAGGTATTATGCTGCTTTGACTTTACAGGTACTCTTTGAAGTGGAGCTGTTAAGGAAAGAGCGGCAAAGATCTGTCAAAGAAGAGGAGGAACAAGCAAGGAACCAAGTGAGAGATTGAGTTTGGTATTCTTTTCTCCTATCCTATCTACTTCTCGTAAAGGAAAGCGAAAGTAACTTTAATCTATTTGTTTATAAGATAGCTACCCATCTTAGTGGGACTAGCAGCTCTACATAGACACTAGATTTCCTGATAACACCTAGTGGCAATTTCTAGTGAAACCACACAATTAATGGGTGACGCCGCATTGTCTAACAAATTCCACTCAAAATATGGTGCCACTGCTCCTTGATGTTGTATTTAAGGGACAATTAAGATCTAGAAAATTCCATCCACTCCAAGTGAAGCCAATGATATATATCTACGAATTCAAGGACTATATGGATGACTAGGACCATTGAAGAAGCTTGTCATCATTTTAATTTCTATTTTTGTTTTTATTTTACTTATTTTGAGGAAGGTTGTTTCAAACCTCCTCAATGTTTTATATAATAATCTATTTTTGATACATAAGTTATATTATTTAAACCTCTCTCATGGATTTAGAGAGGAGTCCATAATTTTATCAAAAACACTTTTCAAAGGTTTGCACTTCTATAATTTTGTGTTTGTCTTGATGAGATAATTGGAACAAGATCTTGATTTTCTTAGATATTGAAGTATACTCTATTGAATCTGTACTTTTGTACTCTTAGAGTATATTTAGTTGAAAGGAAGAACATTAATATTGCTGACTTCATGAGTAGAACCTTTGATATCTAGTACGTCTATCTTTATGGTTGTGTTTTGGTTATGAATTGGCAGTAATATTTCTTATATTGTGTTATGTATGAAACCTAAGCTATAGTTTGACATTATTGCACTTTTGTAAAATGTTTTAGTTGTGATTCCTTATTGAGTACATGAGAAATCGATATATGTGATATAGTTTTCACAATTATTTTGCCTAACTATTTAGTCAAAATAATTATCATTAATGATTTTATCTCTTATAGCAATTGAATGATCTAAGATATATTTATAGATCGCATGATTCAAGTTATTTCCGGGTATATATTAAGATAAATGTTAGAATAGATGGCTTCATGTGTTTGTTGTTTAAATTATATCATTTTTAGTTAAGTCATTTTCCATTATACCTTATATCAAACTAAAAGCATCATCATATCAATTATTGCTGGGAAACTGGTCCTATTATCCCCAGTTAGAGCCACCATACCAAATAGAAAAGGAGTTGCTTCCAAGGTCTGGACTGGGTGGTTATCTCCCATGTTGTTCCAATGAAATTTCAGGTCTTCAATAGGAACCTTGTGAAAGAATTGCAAATTTTACATATATTTCTTCATTTACTGCATCTAAACATAAAAATAGTATTAAGGGTTCAAAGGAACTCACAATCCTAAAATATATACTTTGTTTTGATGCTAAAGTTGATCATTTGATTGTGACTTTGCAATTTCAGTCTTTCCACCAATTCGTAAGAAGAACTGCAAGGAGTTTTCATCCTTTCTTTCTAATAGTGTTCTTGAACCATCCACCTTTAGGAAAAATTACTTTTGCTATGTTCACAATGTTTGATGAAGAGATAGGTTTAGTGATACCTTGGCTATAGATTGTCAATTATTGTTAAATCTCCTTGTGAACGAAATCCATATACAAAAGGGACCATAGTCCCTTTCTTTTCCCTAACTTGGTTTGAGAAAACATTTGTAAGGATATGCTTTCAAACACCACACTACTTACAAATGCTTTCTTCTCTTGTTATATCTTCAACACTTTATTGGCATTATTCACTCTTGGAAAAAAATCACTACTTGAAGTACATTTTCAATAATACTATGAAAGAAGGAATTGTGGCCACTTAGATCAATTCCAGTGAGATGTGTATAATCAAATATCCTAGAAGAATTCTTGCAAACAATATATCATAGAGGTTTTATCTTGTTACTAGCCCAAAATGTAATGTATGTATTATTGAATTTTGTAGCTATGGTTGGTCTTTATATTGTATAATTTGTACTTGTAATGATAAAATATAAATTATATATGTGATGAAAAAAAAGTATTTTAAGCATGTTCTTCATGCTTGTAAGAAAAGAAAAGAAAATATTTATTTTATATTCAAAATAAATATTTATGATGCATGTTCTTCACGACCTTATCAAAAGCAGGAAAATGAAAATTTGATATTGTATTCTAGACACCACAGGATGCCCAGGTCAGCCTCCCAGTGATGAATTCAGCCTTACCCCAAGGGGCACCTATTAGAACCCTTCTAGTGTGTATATATAGAGATCACTTGATCTCCAATCCAAGGAAATTCACATCTCATCAAGAAAGTATATTTCCAATCCAGCATAGTGAGGAAGGCTAGAAGGAGGACGAGTAAGGAGAAAAGGATGAATACAAGTTCAAGAGGACCCTTGCACATGTGACATTATTCTTCCCTCGCACATGTGAAAATGTTTGTCCAAATTTATTTGGTAGAGACTGAGTTATAGGTCTGAAATTCTATGGTGAAGAGGAGGTTGAAATTTGGCCCTAGCATAGACCTAAAGCGAGTTTTTGGAGGAGCTCCTTGAGTTGATTTTGGTGAAGTTTGACTTGGAATTTTGAGGCATATTATGGATTTCATCTTGATATTCAATTTGAATCTGATGTATCTCTAATTGCTTTGATTCTCTAAGAGAAAGGTTGGCTAGGGATTTCCCATGATAAAATCTTGTTGTCTATTTGTGCATTATGATCTCTATTGTTGTATTGTATTTATGGTTTAATTTCTAAATGTTTAATTTATTAATGTTACATTGGAAGTGTTAAGTAAACATATACATCATTGGAATTAATTATCGAGTTTCAAAAATAAGTGCTCATATAATTTGCACTCAAAAAATCAACATGTATATCTATGCCTCACTAGATCCTATACAATCGAGGAATACTTTCGATGAATTCCTTTGGGAAGAGTTGATCAATCATCCAATCATAGGGAATATAATATTCAGAGATACTTTCATTTATTAATAGTTTTTTGGTGTAGATTAGGGTTAGGTATATCAATGTTTCAAATATATACAAGCCATCACTTAAAACAAACCTAACGTTCGTAGCATTTAGCACTTTCCATCTCATAACTACATATGTAGGTCAATGTCAATTAACACTTTGTATCATGGTAAGGCATATTACTATTCTGATAGCGTATTTGTTTATCATTCTGCTATATGTTGTGGATCTCCCTTATCCCAATGTTAATCTTATGTTTTTTTTCATAACTTCAATAAATTCATCAGTTACACATGCAAGGTGAACACCAATGGTTTATGTACAAGAAGCAAGGTTTGTAGTTAATATATTGGTGTATTCATCATTCACATATCACTAGGATAAGAAAAACAAAATAGTTTCCTTCAAATGTAGTCAATTAAGTGGCATATTGGACATCACAGGCTAGTGATGATCTCTAAATCAATATTGCATGGTCTACGTGACCATTGTTAAACCAATCTAAATGTTCTTATATATGTAAATATCACCATCTTAAACCCATATAACACTAGATATATCATGCGCCAAGAGGGATCAAATACCTCGAGGTGAAAACGTTCTTTTTGGAGTGTATAACTTGAAGAAATGTTTGCACCTTGAGGGATTCGATCCCTCTCGGCCCATGATAGATCTGGTGTTAGATGGATCTAATTTGGTTCCAGTTGAGGGTAAAAGTGACACATTTTTATATTATCATTATAATGTATATGTTTGAGATAAACTTCAAAATTCAAATTATGTTTTCTTTGCTTGGCATGTCCATATCATGCTCTTCTTTAAATTAGTCTGTGTTTCTTGCCTTAAATGGTTTATATGCCTATGTTTCAACACTTTGAGTGGTTTGTGTGTTTATGTTTTTGGATTTGGCTCGTAATGTTTGTGAATGTTACAGTTGTGTTATATTTTTATGTCTATTTAATTATTTATTAGTAATTAATTGGTGATGAAGAAGAGAGGCAAAGTTTGCAGGAGGATCAATATTGCACATCTATTTCATTTGTTTAATTTTAGGTATCACATCTGACAACTAATTAATTATTAATAGTATCCCTCCAAGTACTGCTAAATATATCGTGAAGAGAAGTATTAATAATTTACTACATCAATATTACTCTTGAAATAATTTGTTTCTTTACTAACGTTTAGAATAGTTTATTTCATTCACTAATATTTTGATGAAATTTTTTCTCTATAGTCTCTTTTGCAAAGTCAAGAAATAATGTATTTTTTATTTGTTTTTAAAGAGTGGTGAGACTTATAAAATCTTTACATTATTTATTTCTGCAAACAATTATCACATCTCCTTCAAGAATATTTTGATTTATTTTGAATGTTTATAAATATATATTTTCCTTTTATAAAACTTTTCAATACATTGTTCTATGTAATTATCTATTAGCAATTTTGAATATATGTAGTTATGAATATATTTCGAATATATATACTTGTCTATTAGTAATTAGTTGGTGATAAAGTAGGGAGACATGAAAGATTAATTTTCACTTTATTGGAGGATTGATTTTGCATATCTATTTCCTTTTAAGTCTAATTATCACAACTTTCAACAACTAGTTAATTTCTAATAGTGTTCCTCTAGGTAATACTAAATATATCTTGAAAATATTTTTTTTAATAATCTACATCCTCAAGATTAACAACATCTAATGCAAGCAATCAAATAGGATTAGAAAACAATATACACTGAAATCAATGCATCTAGCGCAAACAATCAAATGAGATTAGAGATCAACATCTACACTGAAATCAATGCATCTAGCGCAAGCAATCAAATGGGATTAGAAATCCACATCTACACTAAAATCAATGCATTTAGTGAAAACAATAAGATATAATTAGAAATCAACATCTACACTAAAATTAATTCATGTAGTGCAAGCAATCAAACATGATTAGAAATCATCATCTGCACTAAAATCAATGCATCTAATGCAATAGATCTTCTTCCCTTTCCCCCCTTCCATCTAATCAACTTCAAGATTAACAATATCTAATCCATCTAATGCAAGTAGTCAAATATGATTCAAAAACTATCTACACTAAAATAAATGCATCTAATGCAAGCAATCAAATAAGATTAGAAATCAACATCTACACTTAAATCAATGCATCTAGTGCAAACAATCAAATGGGATTAGAAATCACCATCTACACTGAAATCAATGCATTTAGAGAAAGCAATCAAATAGGATTAGAAATCAACATCTACATTGAAACCAATGCATCTAGTGGAAGAAATCAAATATAATTAGCAATTGACATATACACTGAAATCAATTCATCTAATGTAAGCAATCAAATAGGATTATAAATCATCATCTACACTAAAATCAATGCATCTAGTGCAAGAAATTCTATTCCCTCTCTCTGCCCTCCATCTATATCTTTATCTCCCTCCATCTCTCCTTCTTTATCTCTCTATCTCACCCCCCCACCAAACACACACACACACACTCTCTCTCTCTCTCATATCTATCTTTGCCTCCCCCATTCCCTCTCTCTACCTCTCGCTTCTTTCCTCTATCCATCTCCCATATATATCTCTATATCCTTCTTCCTCTACTTTGTCTCTCTATATCACCCCAAAACATGCACACTCTTTCTCCATATCTAGATATATCTCCCTCCCTCTTCCTCTCCTTCTCCCTCTCTCTTCCCCTTCTCTCCCTCTTCCCCCCCTTTTATTTCTCTTCCCTCCTACTCTCCCTTATCACTCCCCCTCTCTCTCCACATTTCTCTCTGTATGTCTTTCATTTTACCTCTATCTCGCTCCCCCTCCCACTACATCTCTCTCTCCCTCCATCTCTCATTCTCTCAAATTTTGTCTCTCTTAATTATATCTCCCTTTATCTCTCCTCTCCACCTATCCTCTGTAACCCCCCCCCCCTCTCTTTGCCCTCCAACTATTTTCATTATCTCCCCCTCCTCTCTTTCTCTACCCCCTTCCTTCCATCTCTCTTTCTTTATCTCTCTATCTCACCCCAAAACTCACTCTCTCTCTCTCTCTCTCTCTCTCTCTCTCTCTCTCTCTCCTCTCCACTTTTCTTCTTTATGTCTTATTCACTTCCTCTCTCCACCTACAACTCCATCTATCTATCCCTCCCTCTTTTTCCCCATTCTCTCCTCCTCTCTCTCCCCCCTCTCTTCACTCCTCCTCCCCCGTCTCCATTTTATCTCCATCTCTACCTTGTGACTCCCTCTATCTCTCCACCTATATCATTATAAGTTGTGGTTCTTCCCTCCATATATATCTAGCGTAAATATATTAATAATATAAATATGACAATTTGATATTATATTAAATATAAATATTGTATTAATCAAAAGTTATTAAATTAATAATATATTATATTACTTATTATATTTAATATTAATATTAATATTAATCTTTTAAATATCATATTAGATTTAATGGTTTTTTTACATGGCATAGTAACAAACTTTATAATAAAACTACATCAAATTAATATTTGTGTCTTTAAAGATTTTAATATATCCATAGGATATGATTTTCCTTTTAAAGTTTCATTTTACAAATGTGTAATTAAAGAAAATATTAAAAGATTTTGGGCCAAGATTTTTGATTATTTATGTTGAATTAACCTTTTTCTTTTGATTTAAGAAATGGTAATGGCTTTAGTAAAGAGTAAAAATGTTTAAAAGTTTACCTAATTTGGAATTTTAATGTAGTAATTTTTTTTGTTAAAGGTAAATTTATGATCCATTCAAATTAAGGTATATGATAAGCATGACATAATTTATTATCCATTAAAATTGTATATAACAATACATAGCTATATTTTAATAACTAATCTTAGTAAAAAGTTACATATAACCTAAAGATTCAAGCTATATATAGTTTATGATTCAAGCTAATGTTTTGGCTAGGAAAAATCAAATATATTTATTTTTTAGGAAGTGACATACTCAACAACGAGGTCATATTAGGTTGTATAATGTGCCTATCGACACAATTATATTTTCATGAAAATAATCTTCAAAATATGAGAATGAGCCTAGGTATTGTGAATTATATTTGGCACATATTATTCTTGATTTTCAAACCATCTCAACTTCTCTTCAAACTTTGACTTCAAATGGAAATTAAAATATGCAAATATGAACTCAGTTTAATCATAGGAGCTAGACATCTTCAACATTATAACCTTTGATATAAATAAAATATGCCACTTTCTTCTTCTTTGCATGATGATGAATTGATCGCAGGTGCATCACTTGGAGGAAGAACTTTCATCAAGACTTTGTATTATCAATATCATCTTAAAGAAAATGTTATTGGAGATGAGACAACATAATGCACATAGGCATAAAAAGCATGTGTAATCACTCCACCATTCTCATAGATATAGTGCTCATGTCAGGGTTACACTCTAAAGCAGCAACAAGAGCATTTTAAACTTTTCATGGACAATTGTCTTGGTTAAGTTTATCATGTAGATATGCCATATCCAAATCAAATACAGTTCAACATATATCAACAACAATATCTTCGAACCAACAATTGATTCACCAAATGGTTCCACACTAACATCAACCCTTTGTATGGTTTTATCTTTTAAACTTTTTGTTGGAGGTCAAATTTTGTCCTCAACCAAATCGATGAAAAATGAACATATCATCACCTACATAAAATTAGTATTTCCCTCATTGAATTCAAAGTGAATGATATCATAATTAATTTTCATCATTGGCTCATTGATCATGGTATAAAATTATTATTTCCCTCATTGAATTCAAAGTGAATGATATAAAAGTTAATTTTCAACACTAACACATGTTTTCATTTCATCCGTGAGCTTGTCAATGATGGGGACATAGTACTTTATTTTGGTGGTTCGAAAGATCAACTTTGCAGATATCTTAACAAAGCCCTTGGGAAAGAATGCATTGTATTTCAAATAGAACAATTAGGCATTGTAAGTTTCTCTACTTGTAACAATTGAGATTAGGAGGGGATGTTGATATATTAATATCCTTGTCTATTAGATGTCATCACAGTTTATTTTGTTGTCTACTAGGTGTCATAGGCAGTTCAATTTTACTTCAGTTCTACTCCATAGTTGTCGAGTTCTACTTCAGTCATTTATTATTGATCTTTCTAATGTAATCTTATTGAATTGATTTGCAATACTTAGAAGAGAAATTCTCTGCTCCATGTTTTTTCTCTCCATTTTTTGTCATGTTGTTGATATATCCTTTGATACAAATATTTCTATAATGGTAGCATTAATATCTTATATCAGTAAATAATATAGTATAGGAAATACCACTGTAGGTACAAAGAAGTGTGGCTTGTGGCCTGTGCTCTATTATAGTGCACAAATCCTCTTTGTATGCTCTACCTCCTATACCTCTTGGATACTTTTGCTCAATTATGGAAGAAATTCACTTTGAATAATGGAATCCATTTTTCCAAATAGTGGCCTAGTTATAACATAACCTGATAACTAACTAGTGGTTAGGTTTGACTACCTCAAATCTTAACTAGAGTTACAATATAGAATATTCTAGAGTCTTTTACATCATAATCATGTGTCTAACCCATTTTCCATGAATATTGGGGGCTAATGTGGCATCCTCTCGAATTATGGTGGTAAACAGAGGAAGGTCAACTTCTGAGTGGCATAACTTTCATATACAAACTCTAATTGATGGAATTCATACATCGTTGGAAGGATACCTATGTGTAGAATAACATGAAAAAATGTGATGCTAAACCGACAAAGTTTTACCCCAAAAAAACATCGTTTGATAACCAAAAATTCCTCCAAAAGGTTTTAAACCTTGTTTTCCCAAACTAGGTCCCACCGGTAAAAATGGTCTCGTGAGTTGATTTCTTCATTTTTTCCACTATGAAAGCATTGAGATGGATGATAAATAATATAGTGATCCAATACAGATCACACCTCCCCATTTTGGGAGGACTTTGGTCCCCAAAATATTCTACAAAATGAGGTGAGGAAAATTTTCCTCCACCTTCTCTTTGTTGTACCATTTATCTTTTCTTGGAAGTTGTCCTTTCAACCCAATCTCCCAAAGGTCATGCTGCCCTTGTCTTGTAGTTCTAGACCTCTTCCACAAAACTGTATCTTTTGTCATCGCTGCCTAAGCATGCAGTGCCAAATACTCCATAGAAGGTAGGAATTGTTCCTCTTCTTGATCTAGCATGGAAGGCTCATATAATTTTAGATTCTTTACATTCACAACTGAGTAAATGCACATATATGGTGTTAAATTGAGTTGATAGGCATTATCATCCACCTTTTCCAATATCTCAAAGGGTTTATACCTCAAAGCATTGATTTTATTACTAGGCCTCTGTAACCTCTCTTTTTTCAATTATAGCCATACTCTGTTTCCCACCTTGAATGATTTCTTTATTCTATGTTGATCATGCTTGGCCTTATATTTCTCCTATGACTTTCATTGTGTCTCTTGTACCTGTAGATGGATCTACCTAATATTTTTTACAAACTTTTAAGCCCTCAAGGCATCTCCTGTAAGATCTTCCCCCACTCCTCCTTGTTGCCCATATGAAATGTCCAAAGGTGACAGTGGAAAATATCCAAAATAGGTTTCAAATGGGGAATTTCGTGTACAAGTGTGGACTACTCTGTTGTAAGAATGTTGTATGTAAACCATATTTTCATCCCAAGTCTTCGAATGCTTCTGGTTGTATCCTCTCAGAAGTTGTACCAAAGTCCTATTGACTACTTTTGTCTTTCATTTGTCTGTCTATGGATGGAATGTTGTAGACCTCTTCAACTTTGTGTCCACTCTTCTCGCATAATGTATTCCATGATGCACTAATAAATATTGTATCCATGTCTGAAAAAATGCTCCTTGGTATCCCAAAGTGCACCTAGACCTAGTAAAAGAACACGTTTGCTGCTTCTTTCACATTTATGGTATTTTTATAGGGCATCCGAATGCACATCTTGTTGAACGTATCAACTAACATGAATCAATAGTCATGTCTCTTCCTAGTTGTTGGTAAACCTCCCACAAAGTGCATGGAAATTATTTCCCAAGGACAAGAAGGTATAGGGAAGGGATTATATAGACCATATTTCCTATTGTTGGGCTTATTGGTACAACAAAGCATGCAACCTATTATGAACCTAGCTACTTGCTCTTGCATCTTGGGCCAATACACTATCCTTTATAAGTTGGCCACGGTCATCAATAAACCAAAGTTCCTTGCAACCTTGGAGGTGTGAGCCTCTCTAATCAGTTGCAATCATTCACATTTAGGAACACATAGCTTATCTAACCTATAGAGTAACCCATATTGGAGACAGTAGTCAACAGTGTTATTTCCATCGTGCACATGACTTTGACTCTGCAACTACTGAAACACCTCCTTGAAGTGCTCATCCTCTGAATATGCCTCTCTACATGCATCATGACTTAATGGCTCCATGTGCATAATAGTTACCAAAGCTATGATATCTGATGTGGGTGGCCTTAAATGCATGTCAACCAACTTGTTTGTGTTGCTCTTCTTATACTTGGTCACCAAATGAAACTGCTATAGAAACCCCATCCATTAGTAATTCCTAATATGCTATAGTTTACTCAAGGCCTGCAAGTATTATATTGGTTGGTAATCTATGTGGATTATTGTCTCCTTTCCCATAAGATAGTGCTTCCACTTCTTCACAACTTGCACCAAGGCATAGAGCTCCTTATCATAGGTAGGCCAATTAAGAACCACCCCATGAAATACTTCAAAGTGGTACGATATAAGCCTTCCTCCATGCATCAAGAAAATTCCCATAGCATACCCACTCACATCTTCCTCCACTTCAAAGGGTTGATGCAAGTTTGGTAATGCCAAAATTGGTGCTTCACTAATTTTCTTCTTTAACTCCTCGAAATCCCTTTGTTGACCCTTTCCCCACTCAAAATTCTTGCCACTCATTGTTATAGTGTGGAATGGTGTTGCTACCGCTGAAAATGAGGATATGAATTTCCTCAGGTATCGTGATTCCCCAAAGAAAGTCGCAAAATCAGAAACATTAGTATGCATCGACCCTTTCATGATGACCTCCATCATAGCAAGATCTATCTTCAGCTCTCCTCCACCTATCACATACCCCAAATACACTAAACAATGTTGAACAAACTCACACTTCTTGATATTTGCTAGTAGTTGGTGCTTTAGTGTCTCCAACACCTACGTCAAATGTAAGGTGTGTTCTTCATAGGCAACATCGTATACCAATATATCATCCAAATAGACAATAACAAATGAATCTTGTACATAAAAAATTGGTGTTCACCTTGCATGTGTAATCGATGAATTTATCGAAGCTATGAAAAAGTACATAAGATTAACATCAGAATAAGGGAGATCCACAACATATGGCAAAATGATATACAATAATGCCACCAAAATAGTAATATCCCTTACCATGATACAAAGTGTTAATTGACATTGACCTACATATGTAGTTATGAGATGGAAAATGCTAAATGCTACGAACGTTAGGTTTGTTCTAAGCAATGGTTTTATATATTTGAACATTCATATACCTAACCCTATTTTGCACCAAAAAACTGTCAATAAATGAAATTTCCTTTTAATATTCTATTCCTTATGATTGAATGACTAATCAACTCTTACCAAAGGAATGCATCAAAAGTATTCCTCGATTGTAATGGACCTATTGAGAGATAGATATACATGTTGATTTTTCGAGTGCAAATTATACGAGAACTTGTTTTAAAACTTGATAATTACTTCCAATGATGTAGATGTTCATTTAACACTTCCAATGTAACATTAAGAAATACAAATTCAGAAATTAAACCATAAATACAATACAACAATAGAGATCATAATGCACAAACAGACAACAAAATTTTATCCTGGGAAAACCCTAGCCAACCTTTCTCTTAGAGAACCAATGCAACAAGTGATACATCAAATTAAAATTGAATAACAAGATGAAAGCCACAAGATGCCTCAAAATACCAAGTCAAAATTCACCGAAATCACCTCAAGGATCTCCTCCACAAACTCACTCTAGGTCTACACTAGGGCCAAATTTCAACCTCCTCTTCACCATAGAATTTCAGACCTACAACTCAGTCTCTATCAAATAAATTTGGATATACATTTTCACATGTGTGAGGGCAGCATAATGTCACATGTGCAAGGGTTTCTCTTGAACTTGGACTCCTCCTTTTCTCCTTATATTCCTTCTAGTATTCCTCACTATGCTAGATCAGAAATATACTTTCTTGATGAGATGCAAATTTCCTTGGATTGGAGATCAAGTGTTATTTATATGTACACACTGAAAGGGTTCTAATAGGTGCCTCTTTGGGTAGGGCTAAATTCATCACTGGGAGGCTGACCCGGGCATCCTATGGTGTCTAGAATACAATTTCAAATTTTCATTTTCCTGCTTTTGATAAGGTCATGATGAACATGCCTTATAAAAGTTTATTTTGAATATAAAATCAATATTTTCTTTTCTTTTCTTTTCTTACAAGCATGAAGAACATGCTTCAAATATTTTTTTTCATCACAAATATAATTTATATTTTATCATTACAAGTACAAATATAGATTATAAAGACCAACCATAGCTACAAAATTCAATAATACATACATTACATTTTGGGCTAGTAACAAGATGATAAGAACTCCACGATATATTGTTTAGAAGCATTAATCAAGGGATATTTGATCATACAAATCTCACTGGAATGGATCTAAGTGGCCACAATTCCTTCTTTCACAGGAGTATTTACAATGTACTTCAAGTAATGATTTTTGTGCAAGAGTGAATAACACCAATAAAGTGTTGAAGATATAACAAGAGAAGAAAACATTTCTAATTAGTGTGGGGTTTGAAAGCATATCCTTACAAATGTTTTCCTAAACCAATCAAGGAAAAAGAAAAGGTCCATGGTCCCTTTTGTATCTACATTTTTTTCATAAGGAGGTTTAACAAGAATGGACAAACTATAGCCAAGATAGCACTAAACCTATGTCTTCATCAGACACTATGAACATAACAAAAATACGTTTTCCTAAAGATGGATGGTTCAAGAACACTATTAGCAAGAAATCATGAAAAATCATTCTTGCAGTTCTTCTTACCAATTGATGAAAAGATTGAAATCACAAAGGCACAATCAAATGATCAACTTCAGATATGTTGGAGTGTTCCAGTGTCCTTTGGATTCCCAATCTAGGGTGGAGGAACTAGGATATCAAATCCTATTTGTTGGGTGGAGATTGTTATTCTCTCGATTCTCAGTGGTATATAGTTGTTGGATAGAGATGGGTAATATCTAGATCCCCAAGGGAAATTGGTTGTTGGGTGGAGATGGTTAATCTTTAGATTTTGAGTGGTGTTGATTCTGTGAGCATTCATGTTTTGAACACTACTCCTCAAGGTTTGAACCTGGATCGGGGGTGACCAACTACAAGAAATCCATGGTGCAATCAATATAGGGTTGGATGGAGAGTCATAATCCCAATATCAGTTTCCAAACTTCTAATTATAAGATAAGTGCCTTACTAATTTCTTATTTATGTGAATCTTGTATAATTACTATACAAATGGTTATTTTGTTGTTAAAATGCATATGCTAATGATGAGGTATGTTATTTTCCTGAATGAATGAAGACGAATGTTGATTTTCCTTGTGTTATTAAGGAGGAAAGGTTTAAACTACAACAAAGCCCTATGATTAGCATCCCCTTCTGCTTCCTTTTTGCATATAGAGCCCATTTTTGGTGTTATTAGCATCCATTTATCAAATGTGGTGCAAAACTTGATGCAAAAAGTGCACCAAGTTTTGCATCAATTTAGCACCACTTTTTGTACCAAGTTTTGCATGAGGTTTTGCACCAAGTTTGGCACTTAATTATGTTTCACCTACTTTTGAATCCTCTATTGCATCCATTTTTTGCGCCTACACTTGCATCAACTTTTCATTATTTTTTGCATCCTCTTTTGATTTGTTTTTTGCATCCTTTTTTGTATACCCCTTTGTGCCCAATTTTGTGTTGACATTTGTGCCTAATTTTGCATCTACTTTTGTTGCATCCACTTTTGCATCTTGTTCTACATCCACATTGATCCGGATTTAAACAGGAATGCAACAAATTACAGAGATAACCATATACACAAAGATGCAACGGAAATAATACTTCATTTCGTTAATGGAAAATACTGAAATATGCTTACAACCAGAAATGGAAATAAACCAGCTAGGGCGATGGTAGCTTATCTCTAAGAAGAGATGTGGTCACTACATGCCTCTGAACTATTCTGAACTGAGTTACAATGAGGCTCGAAGGCCTATTTATTGTTGAGAAACAATGGAAAACCCTTCACATTCCAAAACCTAACCCTAGAAGATGAAACGCCAAATTGTGGGCCCCGTTTTTGGGTAAGTTGG
>APFE031144189.1:391988-407094 GCA_000404065.3 Pinus taeda
TTGTTGAGAAACAATGGAAAACCCTTAACATCCCAAAACCTAACCCTAGAAGATGAAACACCAAATTGTGGGCCCTGTTTGGGAAATTGCTACATCAATTTCCTGGGGTCGTAACTTTGGCATCCGATCTCTGTTTGACACGTACAATAGCTCGTTAGAAAGATTTATTCAAACATTACCACTTTGGGAAGGGCATCATTAGTCCATGGACCCATGTTGCCCTCGGATTTCCCAAAAAACATCGTTTAGGGCCTCAAAATGCCTCCGAAAGTTCAAGACCCGAAAAACTACTAAAAATAGTAAACTGTGCTACAATTTAGGAAACTGAAAAAACTGAAAGAGATAGTTGTAGGGGTCCAAGTGGGATAGGTGGGTGGCCACCCACATCCACCTAGATCATACATTTTCATCTTCTATTTCCTCCATTATTATGTCCACTATTCCATCCACTTTTGTTGTGCCACAATTTGTAACTAGTTTGGTGCCTACCTTTGCACCCTCTTTTTCTTCTAATTTTGAATCCACGTTTGCATCCCTATTTGTGTCTAAATTTTCATTTACTTTTGCATATATTTTTCCATCCTTTTTGTATCCAATTTTGTGTCAGGTTTTGCATAAGGTTTTGCATCTTGTTTTTCATCTACTTTTGCATCAACTTTTGTTGTATCCACTTTTGTATCCAAATTTACATCCAATGTTGCACCCATGTTTACATCCACTTTTGCATCCCTTTTTGCATCTTATTTTGCATCAAAATTTTCTTCTTTTTTTTGCATCTATCTTTGCATCCACTTTTGTTTTGCTGCAATTTGTGCCATGTTTTGCATCTACTGTTGTAACCATGTTTGCTTCTACTTTTGCATCCACATTTCCATCCTCTTTTGCATCAAATAATGCATCTTCTTTTGCATCCACTTTTGTGTCAGGTTTATTCATCAAGTTTTGTGTCTTGTATTGTATCTAGTTCTGTTGCATCCATTTTTGCATCCCATTTTGTGTCCACAATTGCACCAATT
This sequence comes from Pinus taeda, assembly GCA_000404065.3. Lineage (NCBI taxonomy): Eukaryota > Viridiplantae > Streptophyta > Pinopsida > Pinales > Pinaceae > Pinus > Pinus taeda. The sequence goes on from APFE031144189.1 coordinate 393,005, forward strand.
TTTGCATCCACGTTTTCTTCCTTTTTTGCATCTTATTTTGCATCGAAGTTTGATTTTTTTTTTTGTATACTATTTCCTCCACTTTTGCATCCAATTTTGTTGTGCCATGTTATTCACCTACCATTGCACCCAAATTTGGTTCTACTCTTGCATCCACATTTGCATCCTATAATGTGTCCAAGTTTGCATAGAATATTGTGTATGTTTTTGCATCCCCTTTTGCATCCGCTTTTACATCAATTTTTGCATAAGGTTTTGCATCTCATTTTACATCTACTTTTGCACCCACTTCTATTGCATCCACTTTTGCATCTAATTTTGTGTCCATTGTTGCACCCATGTTTGCATCCATGTTTATATCCTTTCTTGCATCTAAGTCTACCTCCTTTTTGCATCCAAGTTTATGTCCTTTTCTGCATCTGTTGTTGCATCCACTTTTGTTTCACCACAATTTGCACCATGTTTTGCACCTACTATTACACCCATGTTTTATTCCACTTTTGAATCATATTTTGTGTCCAAGTTTGTATTGTCTATTGCATCTTTTTTTGCATCCAATTTTGTTTCAAGTTTTGCATCTCATTTTTCATATAATTATATTGAATCCACTTTTGCAACCAATTTTGCATCCATTGTTTCACCCATTTTTTCATTTTCTTTTGAATCCATTTTCCAACACATCAATTTTTTTGCATTGATGGTATTTCTTATGACATTGACAATTATGAACAAATAATGACAATGCCAGTAATCATTATGACAATTATAATGAAGATGATGTTGATGACATGAATGGCAATTATGACGATAATGACAATGATGATAAAGAGGATGGTGGTTATAATGACAATGACAATGATGATGATAATGCTGACGGTAATGATTTTGATGATGATAAGCTAAGCTAGACTAGGTTAGGTCCAAATATATGACCACTAATATGGTTGTTTTAGATTGCTTTATGCCAAAAATATTCTCCATCTTTATTGTGGATTTGGATTCTGGAATTATTAATCTCCTTTCAGAGTTGCTTATATGTGAGCCTATTGATATTCTACGGATAATGCATTATACTAGTAGGAACTGAAGCTAAATAATTGCTGTAATACAAGCTCAATATATAGAAAAATACCTATCTATATGCTATATTTTGGAAAAAATAACAAATGATGCTTAGCTCATTGGTCTACTCACTATCCCTTCTTATTTTCATTGTTTGCACATTTTATTTTATGCAAGTACACAAGGGAGACACTCATAATGCCATTAACATACCTCCTTCTGGATCTAGTATACAAAGACAAATAGTTTGGTTTGGGGGGAGTGAGCTCCTTATTTCAAGGGCTTAATATTTGTCCTTAGGTAGTAGGAAAAGTATCATATGTGAACTTGGGGTAGTTGCATGAGCCTTACACTTTAGGTATATGTAGTACTTCACATTTCTATTTATAGCTTGAAAATAATTTCTTTTTGTGAAAATGATGAAAATGTAATAATTTGTTCTCTGTTATCTTTTATAGAAACCCCAAGTGGGTTTTATCATCTAAATGTAAAATTGGGTAAAAATATAAAACATATTTGATCAAAATATTTACATCGGTTTGTATATATAGTGTTTATCTATCCTACATATATAAAAAACAAGTATCTACCAATTTGTTCATAATTTATCTATATTTCTAATTAATGTGATGATCAAGGTAGTAATGAAGGCTCTCATTGTGACAACGTTTCGTATTGGTATACACATTCAAGGACATGTGTGTTTTGAGAAGCGTTAAGTAGTTCTTGGATTCTTTCTTTATTTTTCTATTTAGAAATATGAATATGTAGATATTTTATTATAGATAAAGGTATATGCATAGATATATACTTTTATTTACTTAGCATAAATATTTGTTTTATTCGAATCTACTTGTGATCATTTTTTGTTTCATAGGCTTCTTAAATATCTTGTAGATGTTACTGTAAAGTTGTTGAAATTGTAACTATGTTTGGTGTTCATAATATATATTTATCATTGATGTATTTGTTATCATTTTTCAAGCATTTTCTTCATGCTAGGATCAAATCCTTTGGTGTTGCGTGAAACTTGAAATGTCTAATAGTAAAGTTGGAGTTTCCTACAAGAGTCACCCTCCTTATACTTTGAGTTTATGGAAACTTTGACCCTTCAAATATTGATAAAACTTCTGTTTTGTTATTAGTTTTTTATCCTATCCCCCAAGAAAAACTAAACTCTATATTTTCTTTGGGATTGATGTTAATACCTTATGCACCTAACAACTTTTCATTTTTTTAACAGGAATTGGTAAAGTATTTTATCAAAAATGGCTACAGTGGAACTAACAACATTGCAAATACATATGTAAAGTGTACAACATTCAAGTTTTCCATACCTGTCCCAAAGATTATACAATGCAACTTATGTTATTTGAATTTGTTTTTGAGATGTGTCTACTACTATAAATGACAAAAAAAGAAATGTTCGGTCGACTATGATTTAAAGTTATAAGGCTACCATCCAACTACCAATAAAGAGTGGCATTGAATTTGAGAGACAAACAATATTTAGACAACTTGACACCTAATTGAAGATGGATGCCACATGGATCACAATTTCCCATATAAAAACACTTCAACAAATCCATTTCATTTTTAGATTAAGAAATAAATAAATCATTAGATAGAGTTAAAACATCAAGAGTAAGAAAGTAGTGCAGAAGCCCAAGATTTGTCATTTCGAAAGTGAGAGTAAATAATTTCTTCAATCTAAGAATTAGATCAAGATTATTGTTGGTTATAACTAAATCATCAATATATGAAATGACAATCAAAGTATCACCATGATCATGTAATACATAGATGTTGTGATTAGATTCACAATGTTTAAATCCAAGATTGAAAGAAATGGTTAATTTTTGTATATTAATCGGTAGGGGCATGCTTCAAACTAGACAAATACTTCAAAAAGCAATAAATAGGGGTCATGTCTTAGAAGCACAAATGAATCCAACCTCGGGCTACCAAAGACACCTTTGGAGGACATCTGACAATAGGCTAAATTTCCTTATTTGCCTACACTTTTAGGGTTGAGGACCTGAATTTGTGACCCCTTACTCACCCCACCATGGATTTTTAGGAAATTTCCTTAGTCCTATGAATGAAAATGTCGATTACCAACACCAGAGAAAGGAGGACCTTGTTGTTCTTCTTGACACTATGATTGCTTTTCCTCTTCATTTCTTTCTCAAAATCCTTTTGAATCACAACTCCTCCTTTTTCACAAGAGGGTTTCTCCCTTAAAACCCCAACACCACTCTTAACATGAGTTCAACCTTACTCCATCATCGAGGCAAGGATCTCCTTCATCAATTTTCTCAATAAGGGTGAGGCCAATGAAACTTGAGATGAAGGTCAATCAAGAAAATAAACCATAGAGAGTCGTAATTTTTGAAACTTCTAAAAACCCTAATAAGTTCGTAACACATTGTATGTATTCCTTCGATCTCTGGGAAAAAAGGGAATTGAAACTCAGAGCTAGAGAACCCCAAGAAGGGTTTTGCAGCTTCTAACAAATGACCTTAGCCCATGTGTTGAACGAAACTAGAGGACCTCAATAGTGCACAATTGGAGTAAGTGTTAGGGCCTCTAAACCACCAAATGACTACTTTATTGATTATTAAGTTCACTTTCTAAAGACCTGGTAGGCCCAAAATCTATGACATGGTGACCTTTTGTTTTGACTTCCAAATGAAAATGGATAAAATCCTTGGGACTAGCCCAAATTTGTTGAAAACCCCCTCCTCCAATGCATAATCCACTAACACCTCCTCCTCCATGTGGGTCTGATAGGAAGAAACCTACATCTCATTTGAAAAGCATCTTTGATGAGTAGTTGTGTGTTTCAAAGAGTTCTCCTCTTCTCTCTCTCTCTCTCTCTCTCTCGTCTAATTATATTATATATATATATATATATATATACTCTGGTTATCATTTTACATTATTTCACATCTTGATAAGGATATCAATGCTTACATTGTCGAGAACCCATTCACTCTTTGTCAAATACACCCTCTTCTAGTATTGAAAATCCACACCCTTTGCATTTTTTCCATGGGCCTCTAGGGTTTCTCCATTGTTGTATTCCTATCCCATTGTAGAGATGTTGAAATGTCTTCTTTAACATTTTGAATCCATCAAAATAAAATAAAAATTCAATTAAACAATAAAAAACACAAAATTAATAATTATAACTATAATTTCTTAATTGAGGCTTCTGTGATCCATATTATGTATATTGAAATTTTTTGGTAAAAATCACAAGTGATTTTTTGAGTTACCCAATCTAGATCCATCTTAACTTTATATCTACCAAGCGCAGAGATGGAGAGGTAAAATCTCTTAAAGTGAAAACCTCTTTTAGAGTGAAAAGAGATTTGATCCCTCTTGCCACTTGGTAGATCTGAAGTTAAAATGGTCATAAAAAAAAATTAGTAAAAAAATAAAATGACTTACAAATTCAACATGATTTCTACCTTTCTTTTAAACATTAAAACATTATATAGTATTAATAACTAAGAAAAAAAAATATATATATATATATATATATATATATTATAATATATATATATATATTCCACTAACTATTATTATTATTATGTTTTTTATATATAATATAATAACATAATAAATTTTTTTATTATAATAAAAAATTTCTGACCCTTCAATTAAAATTGTTTTGATTGATTTGAATTCCATTTTCCCACCCCACTTAAATTTTAAGATGGGCCAAGGAGGATCAATGGTAAATTTTAAGAGGGTATGGCTAAGGAGGATCCGCAGGAAAACCAGACACCAATAAAATTCCATTAACAACACAATATAGTAGAGCTATAGGAGGGGAGCCTTAACCCTCTCTCATTGATACAAATAGTGCATTGGAGAGTTCGACTTAGGAACAGAAGAAGTGATGAGAGTTTGACTCAGTAAAATATGATGAAGCGATTATTCAGTTTCAAAAAGAAGAAGCATGCCCCTGGAATATGAGAAGGTAAGTGTTTAATGTAGTTGCTTTGGAATATCAGACTAAGTATTTATGATGGAATTTATTATGTAATTTATTTTTTTGGTTGGCCAAGATGAACACGTTGTGATGGAATTTACTGTGTAATTTATTTTTTTTTGCCCCTTTTTGGTTGGGGTAGATGAGCAAGAGAGACAATGTGATTAAAAAAAATATTAAGAAATTGGACATGTAGCTCTGCATATACAAATAGCAGCTCAAGAAGACTCGATCCAGTTCTGCTCAGAACGCTATCAAAGCACGGGCTATACATGTCCTCAAGTAGAAAAAAACATGTATGCATATATGCTTTGTATTTTGAACATTTGTGTAGGTTTCAATCTGTTCAAGATTCCTATGTTTTAATCATAGAAAATGAAACTATGCACAATAGAATATTAGAATTTTGATACGAACTGTAGAATTGAGTGGTGCTTGAAGTGTTCTTTGTTTAGGGGCAATTTCTTACTAGTGGGTTTGAGGGTTCGAATATTACTGGAAAAAAACAAAAACTCATAAACTAAGGTGGATGTCAGGTTGTTTTGTGGGGGTCGAGGATTCGAATCCAGCTGGAAGAAGATGCATAGACTCATAAGCTAAAGTGGTTATCCATGCTTCTGTTACATTTAAATATAATATGGACACAATCTGTAACACACCCCCTTAGACTCAATTTCTAAATATAGTTATGAGAATGTTATTCATACGGAGAATGCACTGAAGCTACATATATGCTTCTAGAAGTTCTAGAACATGGAAGAAATGGCTCATCACCCTCACATTTAAGGATGTACAGTGGAGAAAAAGGCACCACCCTACTATAGGGGTGCCAGGAAAAAGAATTGTGTCACACCCACACTAATAACCCACTAAACGTTTTCTGCTAGGACGGTTTCATTCGGAAACTGGAAGGTTTCATGGAATTGATGAGGCAAAATAATTTTAGATCACACTCCATATTTCATACCAATGCCAACAATCATTCTTGATTCAACATAAGGAAGTGGGTATAACACCAAGTCGTTGGATCTCATTTGTAGGCATTTTTGGAATAAGTTTACGTAAATCATAATTGGGAATGTACACAATGGCCTTCTGGCTAGCACACCTCTTTTTTATGTAGCCTCCAACAACATAACTCCTCTTAGAAATAACGCAACACGAAATGTTCCTTCTGTGTTTCATCATGGATGCCTTACAAACAAGAGATTATGTCCATGTATCGTAAACCATCATACAACTACGGTGAGTTCTTTTGTGAGTCTAGAATGAATATCTCATGATTCAAAACTATAGGCCAGGCATAAAAAAAACTATATTTTCGTCACCAAGATAATTCGATAATCATGCTTTGCCACTCATATTCATCACTTTTAGAGGAGACAATGAGTCTCTCATCCATAAATTATTGTTCGTATTGTAAACATCCCATTTGAGACTAGATATCCTTTTGCACTAGTGAAAGCATTGAACGAATTTCCAAAAATATTGAATTTTGTTTATACAATGCTTCATGCATTTCCAGTAAATCACTAAAATCTAGATGCCAAAGGTGGTTGTTAGATTTTTCTTAATAATGCATAGATATTTTTGTTGTATTTCATATATTCTTATTGCAATTACTGAATGTTGAGTCTAACACTTAAATGGTCCATTCATTCGGTTTTAACTCATTGAGATCTATGTTTCTACAGAATTGAGCTCAATAGCAGTTTCTTATCTCCACTAGTGATTTGTGTTGTCATGGGAGAGTCCTCCCCTTAACACCATTGTTGATGACACACAACATCATACAACCATAAGGGAGACCTTAGAGTGAAATGGGTATCTATCCCTTGAACTTATTCTTACATATTCTCACACTTTCAAGGCTTGCATACATGCCAAAAATCATAGGCAAGTACCTAGGCTTGGAAGATTACTCAAAGTGTTAGGTAACTGCTTAACCAAATTCCAATTCCAGAGGTACATAACATGATGAATTAGGCACTTCCAAGTTGATTTCAAAGTTCAAGCCACTCCATAATATCCCTGCTAGATTAAGGTATATATCTTATATAATATAATTGCCATAGTATTTACTTAAGTTTGTTGGGTGTGGACCCTAATTATATTCTTTATTTAGAGGTATCAGTGCATTGGACCACAGTTCATATTTGGGCATATTCATAAATAATATGCATCTGTTTCCACCCTTCCTCATTTATCACTTTCTATCCCTTTATAAATATAAAATATTTATCCAATTCCATCTTCTTAGTATGATCAATGAGGGGAAAGGAGCGATAAAAGTGCTTTAGAAGGGTCCACACTTTTCTCGAGGGCTGGAGCTGCTTTATAGTATTTATAGATGAGGGTATTCCCCCTTTGCTAGCAAGAACTTGAGATGCTTACTTGCTGCGCACCTTGAGAGTTTATGCGCTTGCTTGGGCTCACACGACCACATGATCATTCGTCCTTGTATGTGCCTACTCACTTACTCGAACAGGGTGACAACACCGCCCATCATTTAATCACCATCAAGGGGCTCCAAGTGGCAGCAATGAATAATTTATGAGACCCCCCTGGTGGGGGTTCGGGGGAAACACCCCCAAAGCTAAAAATAGATGTAAAATTTCCTTGTAAAATGTTGTAATTTTGTAGTCAATCTGAGCCATTCATTAGGCGAAGATAAGACAGTAGAAGTTATGTTTAATTTAGGGTTTTTTCCCTAGAAGGCAATCTCTCGCTATATATGAGGGAATTGTATTGCGCCTGTGTATATGTGTATTCTGAGCAAGAAAGAGAGAGGAGATTGCGTGAGAGCGAAGAGAAAATTACAATGGATCTGTTGTATGTTGTATATCTTCATTTTGCTGGATAATATAAAAGGAAAGATTGATTGTTTCTTTGTGGACGTAGCCCAAATTTGGTGAACCATGTATATATGTGTCTCTCTTGTTTTATGTAACTTTTGTGTTTTTTTTCCTGTAATATTTTATGTGTTCCATTACTCTGTAATATATAATTTTCTAACAAAGATATGAGTTGGGTTGAATATGCAGCATACATAAGGGTATGTTGAATATGTGGCATATATAAGGTTATGGGAAGGGATATGTATTCAAGAAATTCCACGATGTTATCTCAGTTGGCTGAAGTACCAACCAAAATCTAAATAGACTATCTAGTTAAATACCAGAATGAAGTAGTTATTTCAATGTAATTGATATGTTGGGTAGGGGTCTAATTCTCTTCACTAATGTTTTTGTTTCTTTTTCCAAATAGATGACATGGGCTTGACCTCATTTATTGGCATGTGAATAGATTTAAATCCTTTTCCTTAACCATTTTTAGCACGAGAAGTACTATTAGAATCTACCTTCCAAAGAAATATATGGTGTGAATGCCATGACCCGTGTTTTTCTGAGAGGGATTATGGGTTTTTTGAAGTAGAAAAAAACCAATTTTTTTTATGAAAGTCATAGGTGAAGAACAAGTGATAAAGTTTACATTTCATTAAATTTTATAAATGGGAGTTGAGGGTGAGAACCATATATTAGGGAAATAAAAAATTCTAAGGAGTGTTTACTGTAAATATTACGAGTGTTTACTATTTAAGTTGGACTGGAGTGTCACACACAATCCTAATAACATCCCATCATTTGTCCATTCAATATTAAAACTGATGTCATACCTAACTTCCATATAATTGGGACAAAAAAATGTACAAACTCTGAAGCGATCACCAATAGTGGGAAATACGAGATTAATAGACAAAACTATAAGAGAAAAAAATGTGAAGATGATGGAGAACATAGTTAAAAGATAAGGTTTGGAAAATGTGAAGATTACCACAAACTATGGTAGAAAATGTCACTAGTGTATGAAAAGTTGTCATGACAATGAGAAGAATTTAAGAAAACTTCTTGAATATTTGTTCCATGATAATTTTGGGAATTCAAGAAAATCTCTCCTGTGAAGCGAGGCTCCCTGTACCTATTTTTCCATGTCTGTACATGATCAACAATGACATGTATGTATGTAAGTGTGTGTGCTATCTTGATGCAGCGCTATTGATGATGATATAGATGAATAACTGCCTTGTGCATGGTGACGAACCTATCATATGGTCTCTGCATTACTGTCTCAAGAGTCAATACTTCAACAAGTATCGCTTTCTTCATCTCTACTCTGGTGGATCCTATTGATTATTCCTCTCTCTGCTTGGCTGCTTGTAATTCCTTAACCATGCACTCATTTTCTTCTATCAAGAACTTCACACATGAGCTTGTGGCTTTAGCATAAGCCTCCATAGCATCAACCAAGGCAGTTGGATTTCTTCGCATATCTAACATAATCACCCATTCTTCAAGGTGCGTAGGTGATGCATCATCATTCGGGATGTTCACTCTACATGCATGTACAACTCTATGTTGTGACTCATCAAATGCTATGTTTTACACATTTGTTCTTGATTCATCCTCAAGGAGAACAGTATCTCCTTGTTCACTTGGGACTTGCTCTATTGTTGGAGTTGGTGAAGCCTGTGGGGTGACCTCGGTTGCTTTTGGCATGATGTCAGTCTCCTGATCCTGTTTCGTTTGTTCCATCTATGTGTCCATGTGTTCAACTATCGGTTCATCCTTTTGAGAAAGTTCCTATTCCTATAACTACTCACCCTATTCATCCTCTACTACTGGTGGATCTGAGTCTTCAACCTATATTGGCACAGTTTGCTCTGCCTATGGGCCTTGTGCTTCCTCCTATTCCTATTCCTGCTCTTGTTCCTGTTGTGCTTCCTTCTCTCTTTTAGCAAATCGTTTTCTTCTTTGAGCTTCTACTCTACTTCCTGCAAGTTTCTCTCTATCTCTTCCAATATTTGCTTATCTCTCCTTTTTTGTGCTTCTCTCTTCTCGTGGTGTCACCTCTTTGCCTCAGTTTGAAAAGCTACTCTTTTAACAAGTGGATGTTCCTTAAACTTGTAGCTTTGCTCTGCCTCTGCACTTTTGGAAATCTTCCTCTTACCTTTGTCTTGCATAGGTTTGTTGTTTTTTGCTACTGTTGTTGCTACTCCTTTGTGGTGTTGCTACCTTGAGTGTTGCTAGCCACTCCACTAACATGCCAACTGGTTCATTTAACCTAGAGGAGTTAAAAAAATATCTCCAACAGTGTTCCTCTTGCCAATGACACGCCCCGTGCATCCAAGGATAGTACACTCTCAAATAGTGGTCCTTGCATAAGCCATGTAGATTGTACAGATTGAAACTCTTGGTGTCAAACTTAAACTTTTTGAAGTCCCTGACCTCGACATCTGCTTCTTTCCACAAAGGAAGCATAGGCCATAGTTCCTTCTTCTTCCTATGCATTCCAACTAATAACCATTTCAAGATATCGTATGCAACCTACCACATGACCAAATTGTTCGTGGAAAACTTCAACAACAAATGTGGAGCCTTATCTACACTTTACATCTTGATGAAGGTGCCATCGAGTGAGGCATACCAATTTGTAATGTTCAACAACACCTCCATTTCTGCTTGGGACATGTAAGGATAATCTTGTTCAAATATCATCATATACAGAGGGGCAATGAAGTGGTTAGATAGTCTAGCCATGACTCCTCAAAAGCTTCACTCTGAGAGAAACTTGAAATATACGTTCACAAAATTCTTTGAAGGTGTAGATGCCCAACCCATGGTAGGAAACTATTGACAGACACAAATTACATTGAGCAGGTAGGCAGACATGAAGAATTTTGCTTGTTGATCCTTGAGTGGACTCCAGGCATTTGATACATGCACTTTCAGCTGGAGAGGCAACATGTTGAACTAGTTGAAAGGTTTTCCTTCACTTTCCAGCTGACCTAACATAACAACCCAACTGTGTGGGAAGGTCTTTGTACTATCTGGACCATATAAGAGACATTCAAAGACAAGCAAGAGTTGGTAAGCCTTCCTGAGTGTTTTTGTCTTGTATATCTAGTTCGGTGTCATCCTGAACTTTGATGGCTCCCCTACCCAATGCTTCAAGATGTCATTTTCATTCACGCTATTGTTGGGAGTGTAGAACAGTGAAAACATTCTCTTCACCAACTGTGGAAAATGATACATTTGTTGATAATATTTCATCTTGAAGTTAGAAATATCTACTCCATTGACATTGCGCAGTATCATCGTCTCAAGATCAGTGTGTGAGACAATCTAGTGGATCATGTATGCACACAGGAAGGTGGGATACCTGCATGCAACCTTGTACAATCCTCACCTATGAATGCTGACATAGACATGACGGTCCTCCATATTCTCCTAAAAATTGTGTGTGAATATAACATTTATGTCTTTCCATGTGATCTTGATGTCTTTCTCAATGAACATATGTGTGTCTACACAAATGGGAAAGCTCATAGACACTTGTTCAACCACGTCTCCAATACTGCTTTCAACTGTGTCATTTAATCTAGCTCTCTTGGAGGCCATGTTACCTGTACTGCTAAGAAGCTACTCAACACCTATTGCACCTATCGACAGAGAAGACACTTACGGCAAGCCAATGTCAGCTAAAACAAACATAAAGAAACTCGAGAATCAATCATTCAGAAAACTGGGTGACTGTTGGGCAAGATTTCACAAAATTGACTCTGAGAAGCTGGGATACTATCATCTGGAACTATGCATTACGCACTCCTAGATGCCAATGAGGCTTGTTGCTAACTGGAACTGCATAGTGCGTAGTCAAGAGAGGCTGACTGTGGACTGGAACTGCATAATGCACAGTTCAGTATAGCTGGGTTGCTGGCTAGAAGTGCACATTGCACAATTCTAGTGGGCACGACTAGGACACTACCTCCTAGGATCGCACAACACACAACTAGGAGCCATTGTGGGAAGCCTCTACATAGTTCTTGGAGGCAAGGTAGAGCCTTGACTTCTAGGAATGTGCAATGCATGTCGAGAGAAGCAACATCTTGGCCAAGGTAGTCTAGATCTTCCCAAGGGAAACCTAAAAACGAGAGGGATTGAAAAAATGTGCAAATATGGTATAGTTTTGAATGAATAGACATGTATGCAATCCAAGCAAGTGAAAAAATCAGTGAAACAGGAAACAACAAAGCTCATGAAGAGAGTCACCACAACAATGACTGTTAGTGCAGAATCAGGGTTATACATGCAACACTAAGGAAATGCAATGCAAAACTTGAAACAACACTTCTAAAAGTTAAAATACATTGAAACGTCATCGATCATTCATTAAAAAAAGGAAAAAAACACTCACACAAGCCAAGAAATCAAAAGCAACAAAAGATATGAAAATAAAAACTTACCCGGAAAAGTTGTGTCGATTGTGCCCGAAGGTTCCTGATACCTCAAGAATGCTAGAGCTCCAAGATCAAATGTGAAGAATGAGCTACGGGGCTTCAATTAAATAGATTTGTTAGATTTAGGGTTTACGACACACATGCCACAAATCTAGGAAAATGAAACACTTGGTGAGAAGATTCTAAAAACGACTTTGCATGTAACTCCCAACTGCTAAAATAGATCCCTAAAATCTAGCGATTCTTTTTCATTTTTTTCTTTTTTCTTTTTCGGGAAAATCTGCCATGCAAGTGAGGAAGACTTGCACTGTTCTAGAGGGAACTGAGCAACCTACTGGCGCATGCAACAGACAACTACTAAGGGGAAGCTTCTGCGTTGTTTCTGGGTTGAGTGGCCCCGATTGTTTCACCAATTCTATGCAATTTCTAGATAAAGGTTGGTTGGTTGGATTTGTGAATTTCTAGAGTGCAGTGCTGACAGACTGCTCTTCGCAATTTCCAAAGCAAGGCTGGCTGGCCTGCTCTGTGAAATTTCTAAGTGCAAGGAAGCTGCTGGGCTGCTCTACGCAATTCCTAAGTGCAAGGAAACTACCTTCTAAGATGGCACAGTTTTCTCAGACAGCACAAGACCGGTTGTGAACCAAGTGAAGGGTCAACTTGTGGTTAGTCAACAAAATGAGTAAGTGAAGACAAGTTGTTAAGTGAAGGATAAAATCGAACGAAGCACAAGTACCTGACTAATGTAAGATGGTTGCTAATATTTCAAGGTTAACTCCAAAATGCAACAAAGGAAAAATTTTGGAGGGTGTTGTAGCTGCTACAATAGAACATGTTGATACAGTTCATATGAAAAGGGAAATGAGATATTTTTGTGCCCGAGTATCTTTCTTACCAAAACATTATAGAACTAAGTGCAAATAGTAATATGTATGGTGTTGCAGTGTGCTAATAAAGACAAGTAAATTTGAGATGTCTCCCATTGTTTACGCCACAATTCTAAGCATGGATGGTATACATATAAAACATAATATGCAACATATATGTCTTAGAAACTGTAGCGGAAATACATGAAATATTTGTGGTTCATTAAAGGATAAAACAATACTTTGAGTTTTTTCTTTTAGCTTCATAATTGTGGCCATGTATATTAGCATGGAAGAGCACTTATATACAATATTAGGCAAGTATAATGAATAAATTTATGATTGGAGTTAGCAACCTATTCTAGAATAACACCTTAATTAGGTAGATTCAGTTACCTGTGGGAGAAATGAGGGCCAAGCTTTACATTTGTTTCCAAAATTGATTTGCAAGCTATAAATAAACTTCATAAACTTCCCACTACTTAATTTTGAGTGTGATGATGAAAATGGTTTAAGGTAGGGGATGTTGTCCACTTTGGGAGGTGACAAATGGTAAATATGGGGTGTGAGTATGACTACTATGCATAAATGTTTATTTTTTACTTTCTATGCAATGATTTTTTGAAGTTAATTTAACACATGCAAATCTAGATGAGGATGGAGGTAAGACGGACTTAAAAAATTATACATGAATTGTAGGTTTTAACCCTGTACAGAAATTACCTGCATACAAATTCTAAAACAAATAAAATAAACAATGCGAGAGCATAACACATAAAACACATATGCACAGAGATTTTCCCCTGGATCCCAAAACTGGGACTACCAGCTTGATTTTCCATTATGTTTCTTTCAATGTTACAAT
>APFE031144189.1:412761-441316 GCA_000404065.3 Pinus taeda
GGGGCTGCCCCCCCCCCTGTGACCCCCACGCTGCACAATAGGCGCAACGAAGGGGGGGCTCCACCCCCCCCCTCTAAACCCCCGGTTCACTACGTAGGTTAGTCGTGGAAAGAATATAACACAACCCAACATGAACTGTATAAAACTTAGAATGACAAAATGTTGAAAAAACTTTGTTTATGATTACATGATGGGCTGCCAAGATGACTTGGTGTGAACTAGTGGCATTAAGATGGCTAGAAGACAACAACGAGCACATCATTAGTTGACTGATATACCAAGTCATGTTGTATATAAAATGGAAAGGTCATGTAATGAGTAACGAGTCTATTCCCATGATACTTATACTATTATTCATACAGATAGGAACCATACATATTATGCATGAGTGGACTAGACGTAGCGAAACAAAACCCTTTTTAACTTTGTAGTGATGGGATTAGGGTATGGGTTGACATAGTTTGGATATGTATGTTTAAGATGCATAGCACAACCTGATCGCACGGATTTAGGCTATATAGGTTTGGGTTGAGGCTATATAGTTACAGGTTGAGATACCATAAGGCCTGGTAGAATATAATGAGTCAAAATATAGGTCAGGGGGTGACTGTTGGGCTTTGCCCCATTCTTTTGTTATTGCTAGGGTTATACATGTTATATGCAAGAAAAAAGTAAAGACCCATAAGAGGACAAAACCTTTTCTAACTTACCCAAAAGGCTTTCAAGAAGACAGAGCAGAGACAACATTACAAAACTATGTTGTATTACATATAACAAGGAAGAATTTCCTTTGAATAGTGGGTTAGACTCATGATTTTATATATTTAGTCACACAACTTAGGACTCTATCAAAAAATTTGGGGTCATTGGTTGTGGTGTGGCCAGCTCCACTGCATACATGAATTAAAATGTTTTGGGACAATATAAAATAGACATTTGATGTGATAGAAGGTTTTGAGCTATGGATGACTTGGAGACTATAGGAAGGAAGCTTTCTTGGGTGGTTTAAATACTAAAGACTTTGGGAAACAAACGTTGGATCACATATCTGCATGAAAATAAAACAATAGAGGAAGAAATGAAAGGGAAATCCATCAATATGATTAACTCGCACACCATGTTTAATAGACTAAACAAATCCATAATTTTCAAAAAGAACCATTAACTTGTGAGAGATAATACTAAATTATTCTCGTAATTATGGGCACCACACTTTTATTTGTCCCAAATTTGGTTTCCAGTGGTTCTCTTTAGTGGTTGTGAAAGCCAAGCCAAGGTTCCAATGAGTTCCAAAACTCAACTTCTCTAGAACAACAAAAGCACACAAGAGTAAGTTGGTAGTCTCTCTGCCACCTACCTTTACTCAGTTGTAAATCTCAATGTGTTTCTCGGGACACAATGAAATAAACTCACATCTTGTCTCATAAATTAACCAACTATTAATACTTCATGTTATATGTCTCACATAGCATTACACCAGCGATGGCATATGTGTCATATGTTTCCAACTCATAGCTTTGTAAAACTTGTTTGATACTTATAATGTGGAATTTTACAAAACCCAATCAATCTTCATGTGTAAATGTCTATATTGACACCATTCCAAACTTTGGATACATGTCACAACAAGATGGCAAGGAATATTGTGTCTTACTGATATATGCACTGTGTATGCTTTCACCATAGAATAGTTTACACTATTGACAACATTGTTGACAAGGCTCGCATGGCCATGTTTAATAGTCTGAAGGAAAAACATTACAACCAAACTTTCACATGTGCCTAATATATTTTCCTTACCGTTGCTTAATCTACATGTATGTTTTGGATTCTCTTACAATACTATATATCACATGATCAACGACTTTGTATATGTTTTAAGAGCATTTGAGAGGCACATTACTTTTAATAAACTTTGTAATATCCTTATGATCGTGTGCCTATGGATTTTATGGCCATGTTGAGGTTATTATATTTAATATTTTTAATAATATACTTTTGCAATTACATACATATAGACACATACACACATATAATTTGACGATTATGTCATGAATTTTCTTTCTATCTCTCTCTATATATAGAGAGAGAGAGTCAATAGATTGTCAAATTTTCATGTTTAAACCTCAACATTTTATAAATTCTTGAGGCATTTAGAAATAGGAATGTTAGCCTCTCTTGATCCAAAAACATCAGCAGTATGAGGATCCTTGAACAAACACTAATTATCACATCTCTTGTATGTGGCTTTGGCCATATGTATCTAAATAATGTTACATCACAACAAAAAGGATTTTAGAGAATCATGAATATTTTGAAAATAATATTCTTGTCTAGGTGATTTAAAATTAATTTCTGTAGAAAGCTAAAACTAGCATGGATCTAAAAACAAGATTTATCAAATAAGATAGAGAGAAAGCTCTATCTAAAAATGCACATTTTTATAGGATGTGATTTCTTATAACATAACTTCTTCAATGAATGTTTATTCCTCATTTGAATGAAAAATGAGGGATTGGGTGAACATGATAAAACAATATTCCTAAGTAGGCACATTATACTTGTTTTCGAGCCATGACTATATATCTTCAATGCTAATATGCATAAAAAGGAATAGTTTTGATCCCATTTCACTTTTATTGTTAATAACCCCCTACTAAACAACCCTTGGGCAGCCCACCTCCCCCCATACACATGTGTGTGTGGATTCTTAACAACAAAAGGTGAATGGGGTAACATCTATTCCTTGGCATGCTCAATTTATATAAGAAGTGGTTGTGAACCACAAGTTTCCCCTCGACCAAATATTACATGCCTTACTAGTTTGTAACATTCCTAATACTTCTAATTCTATATTGTAAATTGAGTGAAACTAAATATAGTGACAACCATAAAGTTGGGTAAATATTAATACGCTTTCTTAACCTATTTCTTAAATGATTGACTATTGGTCAATCCCTTAACGTTGAAATCGATATAGACCTCTTAGTGCTATGATGGATCTATTCTAGTCTTATAAAAATTGTCTGTATTAGATTTTGAACTTTTATACAATCTAATCAACGGATCCATGTGAAAGAAGATAAAACTTAATCAAGATCAACTTTTGTCCTTTTCCTATAGTATTAGGGTGGTATGTTTTTTAATTGAATTTTATGAGATAACTCTTGGATTAATTGAATTTGAGTGAGTTCTTATATAAAGGAAAATTTTATGAAAATTGAGTAGCATATGTATATTTCACATTCTAAATATTTTATTTGAGTTAATTCTAAAAGAGAAATAATCCGTAGACACACTTTGATAAGATGGATGATAATGGTGCAACTAATTCCTTTTAGTTTAAATTTTCATGAGAGAAAAGAACTTCAATTTTAATTACAAAGAATATTCATAAGTGATATTTTCAATACACTTTAAGGTTTTAGATAAGAATGAAGTCTATAACTATAAATTATATTCATAAGGAATTTAAATAGTAATTTAGGCCTATTAGCCTACAAATTACGCAGAGGCTAAAGGAGTTATTGCTCCACAAATATAGCCTCAAGATCTTCTAGACAATGTGTGAATGATCTAAGTAAATTCCCTAGCTCGAGTGCATTTACCAATCAACTAATAGAGGATAATTACTAGATCATACTTGTGCATGCATGCTAGCTAATGTAAGTTGTAGACCCCTTTGAGTAGCAAGAAACCATGCTCCAATTTAGAGATCCTGCTCCAAGCTATTTGATCCAATATCCTACACACATACACTACAAAATAAAAATAAAAATGTGTGCCTCCATAGAAGGAAAGATAGCATGCACCAAATGCTAAAACAACGAAAAAATCATATTCAAGTATTTGTGAACATTAAATAGGGAAAACATAATAATTTTCCATTCATAGTGAAAGATAGTATATAAACATGTATACCTTAGTTAATTAGTGAGCTCTCCTCCAATCCTTGGATCTCCTCTTGCCTTGTCTTATAGGTAGACTAGGCTCATCTCATGTGTAAGAGAAGATTAATATGGTGATATTTCACCAACATTATTGAACTAATACTTTCTTTTCCTCCTCTCCTCTTGAGAGGGCCTCACTAAATAGGCATTTTCTATATCCAAGAGGATGTATTTGGACACCTAGTGTCATGAGAAGTTAGGAAGTGTCTCTAATAATTGACCCCAACCAACTTAGTATGAGATGGGTTGAGTTTATCTCCTTGGGAATGACTTGTTTTAGAATATTGACCTCCATCACACCCAATATGAAGGAAATTTATGTACTCAAGTGCCATGATGTATGAATTCAATGGAGTGATGGGTGATAGGATGGCAAGCTTGTGGGAGTGATGGGATACTAGAAAATCACAAACAAAGGAAAAGAGAAACACATCCAAACTAGAAATTTTATAGGTTTGACACTAGGTTACTCTTGTTGATATAAGGTGGAAAAAGGGGCTATAAAATATGCCCCATAATGCATGATGTCAGAAGAGAAATTGATGGCCAAATGAGTTATGAAAAAATATAGAAAAAGTGAGGAACGAGTAAAAAACAAGAAACCGGATCAAAGGCACATTAAAAACCATGTCTCAATCCTAATAAGATATTCCTAAATGTAGGAATACCTATGCTCGTTTTAAAAATAAAAAATAAAAAAATTGAACATAGCCACCACCCATACACTATGGATCCATGACATGAAATTCTAGAACATGGCCACGAGAAATATAGAGTGGATCCATGCAAGAGAACAAGAGATCATAGCCACCATCAAATACAATGTGGATTTATGTCACAACATACATCAATATGACTATGGAAACATAGAAGAGAAGTGCCCCAAATTAGCCCTCAAACTACATAAGATGGTACAAAATATGACACATCCTAGGTAGGGTGCCATGTAAAAGAAGGATGTCCACAAATCCATGATCTTCTACTCAACCCCAATAGATGAGTTGATGTCAAGCATGGTAGAAACCACCTAATTACTAGTCATTGAGGTATACCTTATCAAACTTAAGGGGATCCACCAATGATGAAAATTAGTCCCATGGTGCCTAACACAGCCCATAGAGTGTGAATAAATGTGTTGAAATTGAACATTTATGGATTCAACTGATCAAGAGACACTAAAGTAAATCCACTATCGACTGTGAGGAAGCCTTCCACTAAGTATTATAATATCAAAGGTACTATTGGTTCCTAGATCAAACACTTAGATAATGAGCTGAAGTAAAAAGGAAAAGATCCATCGAAGGAGGTATTTGATGTATCCCCCATCAATTGGCATGGAATAGACTAAAAGATTATGTAAACAAATGAAGCCACCAAGTACAACTGACATAAAAGGTCAAAAAGGAATGCAAACATCTAACTAAGGTTTATACACCCCCTGAACATGTGATTACATGAAAAAAAGTGACTTTTCAACATTGACTAAAGAGAGCCACATTATATCACACAACAAAATATGAAGCATCAAATCGTGCCCCATAATGACTAGAAGAGTAACTAGTTGGAGGCATAAAAATACTCATGAGTATGATATGTCTCCTAGGAAATCTAATACCCATATGCAAGGTACTGATGCAAATAGATGCCATGTTTAAGGGAGAAGTGACTAACATTTCCAAGTTGATTGATAGAATATGCAAAGAAATTTCCATCCCTTCTCTTTTTATTGGTTGGTATCTCCTTAATAGTTTAAAGAGAATGAAAAATAATACGAGTAAGCTCAATAATGTCTTATTTGTTCAATTTTAGTGAGCCTAAAAAAGAGATAAAAGGATGCTCAATAAGGTGTCTTCTTTGTGGTTTACTAAGCTTGAAGAATAGATAATAGTATGCTTGATATAGGGCAAAGAGTTTCTAAACTAATAAGCACATCAATACAAAAAATAGGTTCTAAAATATGGCATCCATATGAAGGAAGGCTCTATTGTACAGGTTACATCATTCAAATATAGAGTGCTTAATGTGTCTACTAGATAGGATTGGACCTAAGGCACATTGAAGATGGAAAAGACAATTAATAATGCATAAGAAATTATAGGGAGAGACCTACCCCTATATTCCAGGGTTGATAAAAATGCACCTAGAGTATAGTGGATTCCATAATAGAAATTCCACACTATCCTATAAACCCTTCATAAAGTCTACTAGATCCATGATTAAATAACATAATGAAACAAAGAAAACATGGATCAGGTGAAAAGGACTATATATTTTTGTATTTAGAGTTTTATATTTTGAGGTATTTTTGGAACATATATATTATCTATTTTGAGTTCAACTCTTGTTGATGAATTCAGGTGATGTGTTTCAAAATCCATGTTTTGTGGACATGCATGCTTATATAAATTCTCAATTAATGTGACAAAGTTCATCATAGCTTGAGGACTAACGTATGTAATTTATTTGTCTCACCATGGGTGTACCTATGACAAGAAAAGAGTATATAACTGACAAATGAAAATCAATCTCCTAGTATGAAAAGCATTGAACTAAAACAACCCACACTCAAAAACAAAATATGCTCATAATATACACCAAACCAAAATTAAAATACATACGTGCAAGGTGGAACATAGCCTGATAGATTACGCCATGTAGTGTCCATTGTCAGGCACAAGCCAAGGATTCCTATAGATGTGTATGAACTCATGGGATGTTGTTGACATCATATGACACAGTAGGTTGGGGACATGCCACATATATTTGAATTTCCACATTCCTAAAGTTTGATGATTCCAAAAGAAAACTAGAACCATATCATTATCAAGAATGACCCAAGGACATAAAAAGTGAGTGGCCTCATGAGCTGGTGAAACTCCTTCATAATAGATATGAAGAAACAATGTAGGTACAAGAAACTCATTAATTGGGAGGGTTGGATTAGACAATTTATTGTTAAGCTCAATAGAATAGATCCAATACTTAGTCCAATCCCAAGGTGGCACTTCATTGGAACACCTTGGAAATTCCCCCTAACTTAATGCAAGATTTTGTTTGGAAAAATCCACTATTTTTTAATTGATTAGAACAAAGGAATCATAATGCATATGGTCCATTTCATTATCATTTGAATCCATGACCTCCAAGGTAGTCTATTGTGAAGGGAACTAGACATTGAGACAACCATGTGCAATAGATGGAGTGGTGACCCATGTGGGAAAATAATATTGATCATATTCCATATTGGAATGGTGCTTCTGATTAGCGTTAAGAGGTACTAATGGAGCCATTGAGGAGGTGATATCTTCTACTATGACTGGGTTGTGCTCACTATGCAAATTGACATCCAAAGGAGATGGCACCACCTAAGGATCAAGGTACCAATGGGATCCACTGGTGACAAAAGAGATCAAGTGCATGGGAGCTGTTGGGCTGTTAATATGCCATTATTATTATCACTTGTGAATGCTTATTCCACCCATTTCTACCATTCTTCATTACGTCATTTGTCATAATTTATCATATAATTCTATTTTACGATGATCTATGCTCTTATGTAAAAATATTATTTCTTCTCATTTATTTCTAATAAATTGATGATTATGCATGATTTTATCAATGATAGTTTTAATAAATTGGTTGTAACATTATTCACCATTTTTAGCCTCCAAGATAATTTCCAGATTGAAGATTTGATCATTAAAAGTGCCAACTCAAAAATTCGCTGGAATAAGAAGTGACAGTCTTGCGATTTAGATTCTGAGCAAATGAAGCAGAATCTGGAAAATCTGGGACATGGGTTTTGTCCAGAAAGGACCCAATTAACTTTAAGATGGAATGGTTTGCCCAAATTCAACTTTTATGGAGAGAAACGCAGGGTTCGTTGAGCACAATTTTCTCAGATTTGTTGTTGTTGTCGTCCTCCAAATCTCAGCTGCAAAGCCAAATTCGCCTTGCTCTTGTTGATCAATTGGTTAGAATAAAACCAATTTTCTAATATAAATCATGTTGTACTTATCTTTATTGCAACTTCTCTCTGATTCTCTATTTAAATGAAAACAGAGATGAGAGAGGGGGATGGAAAAATCATGGAGAATTGAGGATGAATTAGAGATTCAGAATTGAGGATGGCAAAGAGAATGGATAATGGCTGAGAGATGGAGAGATTTCTTGTTGTAATCCACTGTAACTCTGCTTTGATATTTTAATATAAATCTGGTTGCCATTCCATCGTTGATCCTGAAGTAACCCAGCAGCATCCGCTGGCAGCTAAGGGCCCAGCCTCTGGTGGAGTACGTTGTTGCTGCTGTATATTATATTTTTGGTTTATGCGTGGTTTTTCTTATCAGCTTTATTTGGTAATCTGGTATGTTCTATTATTTTATATCACAGCTCTGTCACGTAATCTCATTTTCTGAGACAGAAATATCTTATTGATTTTACAACGCATTGTTGTTTCTTTAAGTGCTGATGTAAATGGTTTTTACAGGATATCATTGTTGATTAATTGTAGAATATTTGTGTTGTAACATTTGACCATTGGTATTACTGAATTCATCTTGGAAATTATGTTTCCTTACGATTGTTGAACTTATAAACGTTGTTGTTCCATTCTAAAAACATAGTCGTATTCTTTATAACTAAGACTGATAATTGGATTACCATTTCAGATTACTATTAAGGTGTGTCGTGTGTTAAGTTATTGTGTACTTATATTTGACTTTCCAACGTTGTTTCATACCCCATCATTAATCAATGTTGTTCTATTTCCGCGTGCTGTCTGATTTATTCTTAGAGTAACGATTGCTATTAATTTGGCTTTGTTGTTGTTCATTTCCATTAATTAGAGTTTGCTATTCAGATTCCTTTAATTATAGTTTGTTGTCCATTTACTTTGTTGTTCATTTCTGTTATTTAATTGCAAGAGGTTTCTTTTAAAAAGTTTTCCTAATTTACTTTCAATAGTCGCTTTAGTTCAATTTCTATTTCCTTTTGATTGTTTTAAGCAGGGCTGTCAACTGTAGAGAACATTGGTTACTGCTTCCTCATTCTCAGATTGATTGTCTTGTTCTAGTTGATTTCAATTGTATCAATCTCTAGAGGAATGAGTTATTGCTACTATATCCTCGATTGATGTTTGCTGAGTAAATAGTTGGATTTCAGAGTATTTGAGTTTATGTTGTTGTAGTTAGATTTCTTTTCAAGCATTCATTTACTTTTGTATTTTGAGCATTGTACTACATATTTCATAACATTACTCTTGAGTAAATAGCCGCCTCAGACTAAGTACACTCTTGAAATAAAAATTCGTCCCTGGATTGACAATTAATGTGAAGGTAATTAGGAGTTAAAAAGACCATTTTTATCGCTCAACATTTTGGCACCGTTGCTGAGGAGAGTGTATCCATTTTTAAAAGAGTAGTGTGCATCTAATGAGTAGCTGTTAGGAAAGAATTGGGTATTAAAAACGAAAGGTAAGAACCTTCATATAGAGCATGTAGAAGCCCTGCTCCCCGCCCGCTTTCCAACAGAATTGTTAAAGAAATTAGAGTAAATGTTTGAATTTTTGTGTGAATGACTAGAAAAAAAAAATAGAAATTTTGAAAAATAAATCTCATGATTTTTCTCAAGTGGTGATGTAAGCACCACCAATTTCACTAACCAATTGACAGGAACATTTGAAGAAGGAGCCTTAAATAAACACATGAAGAACATCCTCTATTATGGTAAGAAATGGCTCACATTTCTACTTTTGAATTTCTTATCAAAGATCTAGGAGGAGTGACACAAATGCACATAATTCCCCCATCTTTACCAAATTTTCATGGTTTGACAAATGAAGATCCAGATACATTCTTATTTGAATTCAAAATACTTTGTAGAGGATATGATTATTACACTAATGATCAAAGATTGAAAGTGTTTCCTCTTACTCTAAAAGGAGCAGCTCTCTGATGGCTCATGAGCCTAGGTGGGAACTGCATCCAAACAGGGGAGGACATGAAGAACATATTCTTGAAGAAGTACCAAGACTATTGCAAATCCAATGAATATATTTCCAATATGATACAAGGGGAAGATGAAAGCTTGGAGGACTATGTAGATCGATTTCATTACAACCTTCAAAAATCAAAGCATAAGCATTTGGAGAAAGAGATCTTAAAAACACTCCTACTTAAAGGAATCAAAGATGAATTTTTAGAACTCTTAAATTTGATAGGAAAAGGTGATATTTTTCAGTCATCATATGATGATGTTTGTGAATTGTGCATAAGGTATTCAAGAGGAATCTCCAAGGCTAGTAGGAATCCTAGAGATGTTTGTTCTTTGTTTTCCAAACCTGCTACAAGAACATGAGACATAAGAGCTGAAATCAATGATTTACTTGAACATTTTAAAGATGATTTTATTAGCTCTCTGAGTTCAAAATTGAATGCTTTTCAAGTTCAAAAAAATCAAGAATTGGATGAAGTGTTTTACCCTTATGACCGAAAGGATCATCTCATAGATACTCACTCTTCCTTATCTAGGATGGAAGTAGCATATCAGAGAGATGAGGAAGCTGCAACAAGGTCAAAACCATGGAAATCATGGCCTCCAGGTATCATTCAAAACACTTCTTCTCCATTTTCTTACTTGTATAATCCATTATGGAATATTAATGTGTTACGGCAGCCATGTCAATCTCAATATAACCACTACCAATCTTATCTACAAGTTTGGCATGGTTCATCTTATGATTGCATGACTACTCTCCCTCATCTTGTAGCACAAGCATATTCTCCATATTCTCCACCAGCTCTTCCACAACATCCTACTTGCATATCATATTCATCCACTCAACTCAATCAACCACATGATCAAAATGCTCCATTCCTCACACAATTTCTTGCTCAACTAATTCCACACCCTCACCATAATAAACCAGTACAACATGCTTACAACGTTGAACTGCGAAAATTACTCACCCTTCCCACCCATTCTATCTCACATGCACGATTAGAGAAAACCTACAATGAGATTCAGAATGTTTCAAATGCAAAAATTGTAGAAACTATGGAAGAAAATGAGGTTTCTTTTAGTTTGCATCAACAAGCCATTTTAAAAGCTCAAGAACTTCATGATATGATGGCTACGGGAAATCATCAAAGTAAAGGATATATTGAAGATTGGTTTCACTCCATCACTTGTTTGCAGCATCACTCCATACTTCAACAATTTTTGACACCATTTTTTTCAAGGGAAGTTGGCTTCTCATACCCTAATATTCATTAACATGCATTTTTCAAATTTGGGTATGTGCATACTAGAGGCCTTATTTCTAAAATAGTTCCACTGGAAATACTCTTATACATAAACATATTCGATTCTCAAACAAGACTAGGATAGTGGAGAAAATAAAATAAATAAATAAATAAAACACATTTTTATTTTTTTTTGGTAAAACCAATTGTTTCTTTTGTTGCAACACGCTATCGAAATCAACATCGACGATAAATGTTTCAATTAATTTGTGTATGTAGATGATTTATAATAGAAATAACAATTTTACAAACACTTATATTCATATTTATCATCAATATGAAAAAATGCTTGAATATCATTTTTTTGGCTTCCGGGCTTGATGAGATTTCTGGAAAAACAGTCGGGACAATCATATTTTGAGGGACTAAAAGTGAATATTTTTAAAAATTGTTTCTACCCTAGGTAGCCCTTGCTGTCTACTTTCTAACCCAGTTTTAACCACTCAATTTGGATTTGAAATGAAAAAAGTTAGAAATAAAACATTGACAAGGTGTCTAGTGGGCAACTCAGGAACAGAGTTGGGACAGTCAGTTTTTGGAGGCCTAAATGTTTGAATTTTTAAAACCTGTTACTATTTTAGATTCCACTATGAACCTAGTTTACAATGCAATTGGAATCACTCATTTTCGATATCGTATGGGAAAGTTATGATCAAAACACTGACTGTCTATCGTAAATCAGCACCCTTAAAATTATGTCTTTCCGGTTGTTTCTTACAATATTTGACTTATCAATTCTTCTTTTCTTTAAAAATTGTTTCTATTGGAGATAAATAAATGAATCTAATTTCATTTCCAATTTGAATCATTTGAATCTGACATCAAACAAAAAATTTATGCTTGAAATATCAACTGTTGGTCTAAGCTGCGTAATCAAAAATGACTTTGTTCTACAGGTTGTTCTAACTAAAATTGACATATCATATCATTGAATCTTTAAAACCTGTTTCTACGGAAGATAAAATTTTGAATTAACTCTCATTTGGCTTTGGAATCACTCAATTTCAACGAAAAACAAAGAAATTGTGATTAAAACACTACAAGTTAGCATGATTGGCCACTTCTCTCCCGGAAGTGACAGATAAATTTTGCTTTGTTATTTTCTCAATGGATTTGTTATATAGAGTAACTACTTATTGTTTTTTTGCATAATTCTTGGATTAGGGGAGTCCGATCACCTCTCTTTCTCCATGATTTAATGTTTTATTGTAGGTAGACACTCGTTTTTTGCAGGTCTTGGGAAAATGAAGAAGGTCAATTTATGGACAAGTGATTTTTGAAAGAAATTTTATAAAACAAAGGAATTTCATCCAACTCCTTACCCAACGGATTCATAATAGAACAAATAAAGAATTGATTTCCATTTGAAGATCCATGTCTTGTCACTGCTGCCAAAACATTTTTCAAAGAGATCATTTTTTTACATAATATCATAGCTGTTGTAACTTAATTCATTTATTTACATATTGTTTTTAAATAAAATGTTGTTTCTTTTCTGATCTCTCTTATATTTTGTGTTTCAGGTGTTGCTTCATCCTTAGCATCAATACAGTGAAGAGCTAATTCATTCTTTGCGTGCTTGTATTTTATGATTGTGCATTTTGTTGTTCATTTTCTGAAGGGACAGCATTTGTGTGCACTTTTGTCGTTTCTGCTGTTCCTTTTTCAAAGAGATAGCATTTTCATTTTTGTCGTTCCTTTTTCAAAAGAACGACACCTTTTGTGTTAGCCATTCCTTTTTCACTTTCATTTTGTTGTTCCTTTTCCACGGTTCATTTTGCTGTTCCTTTTACAAAAGAACGGCAGTTGCGTTTTTGTTGTTCCTTTTCCAAAGGAACGACACTTTTCATTTTTTATGTTCCTTTTCCAAAGGAATGACACTTGCATTTTTGTTGTTCCTTTTTCAAAGGAACGACACTTTTCATTTTTGTTGTTCCTTTTCCAAAGGAACGGCACTTGCGTTTTTGCTGTTCCTTTTCCAAATGAACAACACTTTTCATTTCTGCTATTCTTTTTCCAAATGAACGACACTTTTCATTTTTGTTGTTCATTTTCCAAAGAAACGGCACTTGCGTTTTTGTTGTTCCTTTTCTAAAGGAATGGCACTTTTAGTTTCTGTTGTTCTTTTTTCCAAATGAACGACATTTGCGTTTTCACAATTTTTTGTGTGTATTTTTGCTTTTTGGTGTGCATTTCCTTTGTTGTTCCCTACAAAGAACAACATTTTTTTTGAGTGTTTTTGTTGTTCCTTCAAATGAGAAACACTTTGGGAGTATTTTCGAGAGCAACCCTTTCTTCCTTTTGTGGGATTATTCCTAGTTCATCTCAACCACATTTTACTGATTCTTTTTCATGGCATGAAGTACACTACTTTTATGAAGACAAGAATTATGGATTCTATTGAAGCGAGTTAATATCATTCACGTTATGATTTTTAACAAGACAGCTCATTGATGATAGATTCTTTTCAAAAGGAACACAATTATTTATATATTACTTTACTGCATTGTGTTCTGTTGTACATGATACTAATTGATCAACTTAATACCATGTTGGTTCCATCCTCCCTGGTTATAATCTTCCATGTCTGTAATAAATGAGATTATGGGTATTTTTTTTCTATTGACATGTTTAACTTCTTCCACCATCCCTGCTCTTAAGGAGTCTTGAGCCTCCCAAAAATGTGTAATAACAACAAAATTTTGTTCGCAGATGGAGGATAGGGGGTCTCATTACGAGCCAGTCTACCATGTTCATAAGGTTGTAACAAAGTGACATTCCCATTATGGCCACCACACCAGGGTTATGATCCATTGGATAGCCAAATTATCCTTGGAACAGGAGGTCTCATCACGAGCCGACCTGATCACTTTTGCTACATCCCAGTGAATGGCAGTGTGCTTATCTGGTTACCACACCAGCACATTGATCTCTTCTGTAAAACAGCATTGGAACTCTCCATTTATAAATTGAGGATCCTGGCTCATATGGGTTAAAAAGCAACCCTGCCGAGGCTATGGACGTCTGCTAGCAGTAGAGGCTCTACTTATAGTATTGAAGTTATATCATATCGTCAAGTATTACTATAATACCCTTTTCTTATTTTTTCTTTTTATCAGAGAAATTATTTCCTTAATTTTTTTTTTCCTATTTTGAACCTCTACGCATGAGAAATTATTTTTTGATTAATCACATCATTTTTCAGCTAGAATACCGTCAGTAAAGCATCTTTTTGGCATATTGTTGTCCTTTTTCTCTTTTCATAACTTATCATCGATCCAAAGCGTCCTATCTTTTATTCATAGCTATTTTTATACACTCTTCTATCATTATAACCATAACTCTCGCCGCTCTTCATTGATATGTGTACTCTGCTTCATTTACTATTGTACTGTTCATTCTCTTGCCTTGCCATCAGCACAACCCCTTTCATATGCTTTATGGTCATGGAATCCCTTTTCCAATTGAAAGGGGGAATGTATGCATTATGGGATATGATTACTGCACTCTGCCATAACTTGTTGATTTGATAAAATATCAGTATCGAATGTATACAAAAGTTTTTCTGATTGAAATTTTTGCATGCACCTTATCTGTTGTTATTCAAACCTAACACTATGGATTCAAGAATATGCACAAGTGTGATTTGTTTACAGGAGAACAACAAGTATGTAGGGGAAATTCTATTCAGAGCATGACTACACTATTGCAAATAACAGAAGAGGCCCGAGCAACTCGCGAACACGAACAATGCTTCAAACATTATGTTTTTACCTGGATTCCACCTTTTGCATCACTTTCAGGACCAACTTTGCCTACATCAGCTTCAACACTATATGTCATTCCACATTTTTCTTTTGGAGGTAAAACTTGAGGTGAAATAGCATAATTTTCTGATTTATTACGAATTTAGGAGAATTTCATGAAAATCCATTTTGAGCATTATTTATCATCCTTCATTTCACAGTTTTTATGACTTCCCATTTTTCAGTGGCATATCATCTTTCGGTTTGGGGGAGCTTCGCTTTCATTCATTTCTTTCTTATGACCATGTCATTCCTATTCTTTATCATTTATTACTATTTTTATTCATTCTCAACACCTCCCTTATTCCATGATTGTTTTACACCAAGCATAGAATTCAACATATGGTAGCAACCACCTCAATTTGTTTTCTAACATCGCATGAGGCCATGCTAATTTTTCAGAGAGGGGGAGGAATTGCTACGCATGGTGGATGTTTTTTTTGCTTTCTTTCTCATTTAAGGCATACAATTTCAGTGCAGAAATTGATTTCCCTAATAATTTTAAAACTATAAACTCACTTCTTGTGATTTCTGGATAACACAGATGTATCATTAAAATACACAAACCCAAATCATCTCAAGTTAAATTGGTTCATAAAATTTCGGAAATCATGCACTCTCACCTACAGCCATTTTGTTTATATCTCATGAGTTGTGCATCAAAACGATCTGATTTTTGGATCATAAAGGCATTCATATATTACAAATCTACTTGCATCATTTCAACAAAAGCTGGTTTGTAGTTTTTGGGAAAATGGTTAATGAAGGTTGTTGTCACTTATATCATATTTTGCTGCAACTTCATTGTTATGCCTTCATCAAGATTTCTAAAATTGAATATTCATTAAGTGAGGAAGAATTCATTTGTTCTATGAGTTGAGATGAACAAATTTTTTATTGCTTGGTTAACACATGGGTTTTGTCTTTGCGTTGCATGAGAACATGCAATATATTCGACATGAGGGTATGTTGGGTCGTTAATATGCCATTATTATTATCACTTGTGAATGCTTATTCCACCCATTTCTACCATTCTTCATCACGTCATTTGTCATAATTTATCATATAATTCTATTTTACGATGATTTATGCTCTTATGTAAAAATATTATTTCTTCTCCTTTATTTCTAATAAATTGATGATTATGCATGATTTTATAAATGATAGTTTTAATAAATTGGTTGTAACATTATTCACCATTTTTAGCCTCCAAGATAATTTCCGGATTGAAGATTTGATCATTAAAAGTGCCAACTCAGAAATTTGTTGGAATAAGAAGTGACAGTTTTGCAGTTGCGATTCTGAGCAAATGAAGCAGAATCTAGAAAATCCGGAACATGGGTTTTGTCCAGAACGAACCCAATTAACATTAGTAATGAACAGTTTGCCCAAATTCCACTTTTATGGAAAGAAACGCAGGGTTCTTTGAGCATGATTTTCTCATATTTATTGTTGCGGCCGTCCTCCAAATCTCAAGTGCAAAGCCAAATTCGCCTTGCTCTTGTTGATCAATTGGTTAGAAGTAAACCAATTTTGTAATATAAAACATGTTGTACTTATCTTTATTGTAACTTCTCTCTGATCTCTCTATTTAAATGAAAACAGAGGTGAGAGAGGGGGATGGAAAAATGGTGGAGAATTGAGGATGAATTAGAGATTTAGAATTGAGGATGGCAGAGAGAATGGATAATAGCTAAGAGATGGAGAGATTTCTTGTTATAATCCACTGTAACACTGCTTTGATATTTTAATATAAATCTAGTTGCCATTCCATCGTTGATCCTGAAGTAACCCAGCAACATCCGCTGGCAGCTAAGGGCCTAGCCTCTGGTGGAGTACGTTGTTGCTGTTGTATATTATATTTCCGGTTTATGCGTGGTTTTTCTTATCAGCTTTATTTGGTAATCTAGTATGTTCTATTATTTTATATCACAGCTCTGTCACGCAATCTCATTTTCTGAGATAGAAATATCATATCAATTTTACAACACATTGTTGTTTCTTTAAGTACTGATATAAATGGTTTTTACAGGATACCATTGCTGATCAATTGTAGAATATCTGTGTTGTAACATTTGACCATTGGTATTACTGAATTCATCTTGGAAATTATGTTTCCTTACGATTGTTGAACTTATAAACGTTGTTGTTCCATTCTAAAAACACAGTCATATTCTTTATAACTAAGACTGATAATTGGATTACCATATCAGATTACTATTAAGGCGTGTCGTGTGTTAAGTTATTGTGTATTTATATTTGACTTTCCAGCGTTGTTTCATATCCCATCATTAATCAATGTTGTTCTATCTCCATGTGTTATCTGATTTATTCTTAGAGTAAAGATTGCTATTAATTTGGCTTTGTTGTTATTCATTTCCATTAATTAGAGTTTGCTATTCATATTCCTTTAATTACAGTTTGTTGTCCATTTACTTTGTTGTTCATTTCTATTAATTAATTACAAGAGGTTGCTTTTAAAGAGTTTTCCTAATTTATTTTCAATAGCCGCTTTAGTTCAATTTCTATTTCCTTTTGATTGTTTTAAGCAGGGCTGTCAACTGTAGAGAACATTGGTTACTGCTTCCTCGTTTTCAGATTGATTGTCTTGTTCTAGTTGATTTCAATTGTATCAATTTCTAGAGGAATGAGTTATTGCTACTGTATCCTCGATTGATGTTTGTTGAGTAAATAGTTGGATTTCAGAGTATTTGAGTTTATGTTGTTGTAGTTAGATTTCTTTTCAAGCATTCATTTACTTTTGTAATTTGAGCATTGTACTACATCTTTCATAACATTACTCTTGAGTAAATAGCCGCCTCAGACTGAGTACACTCTTGAAATAAAAAGTCATCCCTCAGTTGACAATTAATGTGAAGGTAATTAGGAGTTAAAAATACCCTTTTTATCGCTCAACAGGAGAAATATATTTTGAAGGAATATAATGTGGGATAATAGGGAAAAAACCTATAATAAATGGGCTTTTAGAAATCCCACACTAAAATTCTCATAATCCAGAGGGTTATCTCTATAAATGGCATGATAATGCCCATATTGGTAAACTTGGTCATCCACCTAAAGTAATTAATTTAATCAATAGTGATGATCTTGCCTTTGTACGGAATGTGAAGAATATGGAACATCAATTACATGACAATAGTAATACTATGGAACATGCTAAAGACTAGGAGTTGATTATAGTCCAATGGGGCATCAACAACTTCCACATAAATGGTAATAATTCCCCCCCACCTCTATGGAAAATGTTGAAAGAACACCCTGAAGCATAAAAGTATTACCATCAAAGGCTTGAATCTTAGTAATTGAATTAATGAGTACTAGGGAACCAAGATATTTCCAGCATGATGAGTCCATGATATAGGTACAAGATCCCTTATGTACAAGAGTGAAACACAAGCCTTTATTATGAATGCATATCAATATCTGAAAACTAACCTAATGGGATAATCTAAATCAATTGGAATCAACATCAAACATGATCAAATTTTAATTTGAGACATCAACCTCTCTGGTAGTAGTCAACAAGGCTCTTTGCTATGTAGGATAACTCTACAAAATATCCAAAGTAGACATGGAAAAGGGTGCTTGGGCTACTATAGTGTTGGGTATCCCTCACATTTGTGTTATGTGTCAACTTTTGGAGAACACCCTTAGGTGGGGGAAACACTAGATTCAAAGGATTATCTAGTGTGAGAGGGCCATTGGGTATAGTGGGGATGATTGGATCCTTAGAAGTAAAACTAGACTGTAGAGTCTCATAAGATTTATCTCTCGTAAACAAGTTGACTTTCTCATTGTACACACACATAGGTGTTGAGGATAGATTTCCCATTACCCCTACCAGAGGTGGAGGATATTGTCCAACCATTGGTTGTTGAGGTTTAGCAGGGAATGGATGTGTTAAAAAATCCAACTATTGAGTATCAGTTGGTTGTGTAAGAAAATGATGAATCCCATCCATCCTCAAGCACTCGTGAGTTAAATGATTCCCTAGATAGATCATATAAGGGAATTTTACTTTTTCATGATGCTCATTCATGACCCCTTCCTAATTGGGTTAGGGTTGTTGAGTCCCTTAAGTAGGTTTAAAAGTGTTTTTCTACTTATTCTTCTTCTTCCACCCACCAAGTTGCTAACAATTCTTTAGTTGTGTGGACTTCATAATATGAATATCATCAGTTTCCTCAGAAGATGTGGATTTTTGAGAGCTAGGAATAGTTGCAGGAGCTTGCAAAGTAATAATAATTTCCCTAATTGAGAAGCTAACTGGTGCATGACATCAAAAGAGACAGAACCAATTACACCATCGAAATGTAGTCCTAGATTGGGTCATTGTGGATGAGTTGGACTACAAAGAACATTGGAAATAATATCATACAAAATGTCTAACTAAGAGTAAATTAGGTCAAGATGTTGGGTGTGTAGAATGGCTTGATCCTTTGTAGCCACCCTACCCATGGTGACATTCATGGCCATAGATAGAAATAAGGATCGAGTAAACCAATATTTAAAACATTGGTCATGAATCTTAGTCCTAATTAATCTCTTTCTATTCCTCCACTTGTGTATATGATCAAAGATATGGGTAGAGTTGTCCTGCTTGAAGGTAGAAAAGATATTATTCCCAATATCTTGTCACCAAGGTAACTAAAAGTGGTTCAAGAACATTTGCGCAAATGAAGAATAATAATCATATGATGCCTTATCCAATTTGATAAACCATTTAACTACATATCATATCAAGGTTCTCTAGAAAGGTGGTAACATAATAAAATCACCCACCAAGGAATTTGAAGAACACCATAAATACTAGGTGGGGATACTAGGTGGGGATATGCATGGTCAAGTTCTCTCCTAGCTTTCCTTTGAACTTGGGAATATCATACATCAATTTCATAGGGATTGGAGGTGACCAAGGATCATGGCATATGGGGTCATTTGTTAACTTATCGAAATATGACTAGTCAAAGGATGCAAGATATGGAAGTTGGTATTGATTGAACATATCTGAAGGTAAAGAAGGTCCCTAAAACAGACCTTAAGCCCCCCCCCCATAACATGTTTCCAAAGGATGATGGTTAGTCAAATGGTTGATTGGAACTAGAGTATTGGGGCCTTGGAATAACCGTAACAGTGAGATAATTAGTGCCCCCAGGGGTTTTTTTCCCAAGGACAAGGGAACTCCCAAAGGCATGCCTATTAATGGGATTATACCTAGCACCATAAGGAAAACCTCTTAGTGTAAAATCAAAACCATGAATGTGAAAATTCATGGTCATAGTGGCACTAATGGGCATATTTCCCCTAGGTAAGTTAGCCCCTTTGAAGGAATGAAAACCTCTAGAGAATGGAATTTCTCCTAACACACAACTACCTCGGACTAACTAAGGACAAATGTAGACACCCCTAGCAAGGTTTCTGAAGATGATTGATCCATACTGGAGAATGTGACCGTAGAGATTGATGAACTAGGTGGGAACCACCCAAATCTCACAGATTGACTCTAGTTTTACCCCCATTCCAAATCCAAATCTTGATAGAGGGAGGGATATGGAAAGACTCAAAAAACGTGTCAAGGTTGTAGAAACTTGTGGGATGCCCTAAAGCAAGAAGAAAGGTGTTGTTAAATTTGGAGGAGTGGACCCTGTCACACTAAATGGTGGAAACAAAAACACCATTTAAGAAACTCCCTATGTAAATGGTGTAGAGGGACACATTTTCCCCTTGGTAGAAGCATAATTATCACCAGAGGTTTGATGAGAGAACAAGGAAAAAAAGATCTATAAAATAGACACTCAATTATACAAGTACAAGGTCAAGAGAATTGGTCAAAGGTGGTTTGACATGTGGTGGCATACATTTGTCCACAACTTCAACAATAACCCAATATTCCCCCTATAAAGAAAAATTAACCCTCCCAAATTTGGTTTTATTTAAGCCCTTCAATAAAAAAGTTATCTTATGCCTTTGTGGTGATGGACCTTCCTCTTCAGGAGAAGGGTGTTACAACCTTTGAGATCAATGAATAGTTTGGTCAATCATGATGAATATATGATGCAGGTGGATGTTGGTGTCCATCCATCTATTCCACTTGGACCCCCACCACAACCTCTTTCAGTTTTTCAGGTTCCTTAATTGTAACACAATTTACTATTTTTAGCAAGTTTTCGGGTCCTAAACTTCTGGAGCCATTTTGAGGCCATAAACGACATTTTTTGGGAAAAATTACTAAATAATTTCTATAGAAATTGCGTTTTTGGCTATATTCTTCGGAGATATCTTTCCAACGAGGTATCATATGCGTCAAATGGAGATAATATGACCAAGTTATGACCCCAGGAAGTTGGTTGCCCAACTAAGCACAACGGGGCCCATACTCTTGGTGTTACATCTCCTTGGGTTAGGGTTTTGGTTATTCAGGGTTTTCTCTTATTGTTCAATAATAAAAGGGCCCTTGAACCTCATTATACTCAGTTTAGAGGCATGTAGCCACCACATCTATTCTTAAAGATAAGCTACCATCGCCCGAGCTAGTCTTATTTCCTCTCTGTTTGTAAGCATACTTCAGTAGTTTTCTATTAATGAAATGAAGTGTTATTTCTACTACATCTTTGTATTTATGGTTATATCTGTAATTTGCTACATTCCTGTTTAAATTCGGATTAGTGGTATCACAACGGTCTACACTTTCTCTGTTTTTCTTTGCATGTCCCCAAAAAAGTCAAGATATAAGGAGTTATGGCTCGATCTGGTTCCGACGGCCTCCCATGGTGGATGAAAAGAAAGACGAGGGGGTAGGAGATCCTATCAAAATCTTGCTCTAAGAATCCCTCGAGCGACAAAGGAACACGATGATGGACAACTTTGCCCAGATCTTTTAGCGGCTACCCAAGGGCGATGCATCTACTTCCAGCAGCTACTCTGGAAGCGCCACACCCTTTAAGGTACAAGTTAATTTTGACGTTCCCATACTTGAGGATAAGATAGATGCAGATGTCATAGATAAATGGTTAAATCTTCTAGAAGGATATTTTTTTGTTTATGATTTTTCCAACCAAGAAAAGATCACTTTTACACTTCTCAAAGTCGACCCCCACATTAAGGATTGGTGGGAAACCCATTGTGAGCAGAAGGATGAAAGTACAACCTCACTGTTTTCAGTTGCACCTACTTGGAATTAATTCCCTAATGCCATTAAGGAGAAGTACTACTCTGTCAAAAGCTATGAGGATAAATACATAAAGTTGACCACACTGTAGTAGCGAAGGGACTAAGACATGCCGAAGTTTACCAATATTTTTCATATTGTTCACACAAAGTTGGGTATCAAGGATTCTGAGCGGCATTTGGTACTCAAATACCATGGTTGCTTACACAAGTACATCCAAGATGAGATGGAGTTCCTGGACATCTCCTTGCTTAGCATGACGTACCGATACGCTGTCAAGATCAAGCAGAAGTTTAAACAAAAGAAGCAAGACTTGCAATCTACGAATTCGAAGAACAAAGCAAAACGCCAAGGCGAGGTGACCCAAGACAACATGTCGAAGCTGCAAGAAAAAAACACCACCACAAAGTAAAAGAAGGACAAAGGAAAGTGGTGAGTTCCATAAGAGACCCACTCACAACACAAGTGAGTGACAAACCAAGCAGTCGTTGGTGGCCGAGTTGAAGGCTTTAGAATCAGATGCATGTTCCAACCCTAAGTCAAAACCCGACAAGAGGAATGACCAAGGGAAGCAAATTATTGATGTAGAGCCCAGTGCCATTGTTGCCACCACCAAGATCCAAAAGAATGAGCCCGAAGATCCAAAGGAGGGGGAGCATCTTTTCCGCTCACAAATGTGGGTGAAGGGTTTGCCATTGTAATTCATTGTTGACAATGGTAGCCAAAATAACCTCATTTCATTAGAGGTCATGAAGCAACTAGGCCTACTAACCATACCACACCTACAGTTGTACAACATCATGTGGCTTCACTAAGGACGAGATCTCCAAGTCAACCAACAGTGTCGCCTTCCCTACAGCATCAAGCCCTTCATAGATGAGGTATTGTGTGATGTTTCTCCTCTCGATGTTTGTGATGTATTATTAGGACAACCATACTTGTGTAAGTTGCATGATGTATATGAGTCTAGACCTTACTTTATGATTATTTGTTTGGGTAATATATTATGCAGGATACCAGAGGTAGCCCCACCTATTGCCACCTCTTTGATCTCTACCAAAAAAATGCAGTAAGATCATCTCCCAGACTAGGAAATTTATTTTCTTTCTAGTTCGATCTCAAAGTAAGGGGAAGATCGTAGCCATATCCATGACCCCCAAGAAGGGTTCCTCCACGTAGCAGAATTAGGTGGATATGGTCATGAAATAATACAGGGACATCTTATCCTCGCCCACAGGGATACCATTGCACTCTCAGGTCAAGCATTCATTCTATCTGACTCTCAGAGCACCTCTACCCAACGAGACGATATATCACTGCTCCATTGTGAAAAATCACAAGTACAAGCAGCGACATGATCAACATCGAGTGCCACACAAGTTTCCAGTGGGCAACAAAGTCTAGTTGCATTTTTAGAAAGAGTGTCTTACAAGAGCCCATCAAAAGCTCATACCACTCTAATATGGTCCTTACACCATTACCAAGGTTGTGCGAAACAAATATTTGGAGCATAGTATTCCCC
The DNA here is from genome assembly GCA_000404065.3 of Pinus taeda. Classification (NCBI taxonomy): domain Eukaryota; kingdom Viridiplantae; phylum Streptophyta; class Pinopsida; order Pinales; family Pinaceae; genus Pinus; species Pinus taeda. The sequence continues at coordinate 436,533 of APFE031144189.1, forward strand.
CATTCCTTGGCTTTCACCCAGGGTTCAATGTCGACTGCCTTTGACCATGCCTCCCACCATTACATAATACGTAAGACATTACAAAACAACTCACGAGGGAGCAAGTTCAACCAAAGTTTCCCCATCTCATGGAGGAACTCAACGCAATGGGGACCATTGCTTCCTAAGGGGGGAGGAATGATCCAGGTGGATGTTGGTGGCCACCCTCCTATTCCATTTGGACCCCCACCACTGCCACTTTTAGTTTTTCAGTTTCCTTGATTGTAGCACAATTTACTATTTTTAGCAGTTTTTCAGGTCCTGAACTTCTGAAGCCATTTTGAGGCCCTAAACGATGTTTTTTTTGGCAAAATTGTTTGGAAATTACAATGGCAATCAAATTTTTAGTTGTAGTCCTTGGAGAGATCTTTCCAACGAGGTATCATACGTGTCAAACGAAGATAATATGACCAAGTTACGACCCCAGGAAGTTGGATGCCCAACTAACCCCAACGGGGCCCATAAACTCTTGGTGTTACATCCCCTCGGGTTAGGGTTTTGGTTGTTCAAGGTTTCCTCTTATTGTTCAATAATAAAAATGCCCTTGAGCCTCATTGAGCCACCACATCCCTTCTCAGAGATAAGCTACCATTGTCCGAGCTAGCCTTATTTCCATTATGTTTGTAAGCATACTTCATTATTTTTCTATTAATTAAATGAAGTTTTATTTCCACTGCATCTTTGCATTTATGGTTATATCTGTAATTTATTGCATTCCCATTTAAATCCGGATCAATATATGATTGTTTAATTAATAAATTTTAATATGCTCTTATGGCCAACTAGACTTAGAACAAACAAAACACATTATAAAATCCCTAACAGATCTAACAAGAAAACCAACTAATTTACCTCCTAAAATCTAAGATGCTTGAGGTAATCAATCCCCTAAGAACCTTGGACTAACGAAGGACTTGAGTAGTCACCCCAACCTTGCTATACTAACCTTGACTTATGTAAGTGACCTCAATGGAGTTGAGTGTCACCCTCCAAGAGCACATATACGGTGATTGACTTTTGCATCAATATTGTGGTCACTTCCCACTCACAATCACCTATATAAGAGATCTAAATGATAAGCCACTATGTTCACCACTTCATAACCAAATGATCAACAGAACACATGTGACTAGAACCATACATATAGGCAGTGTAACTAAGTCTAAAACTTCCTAAAAGGTTACTCAAAATGAGTCGTACAACTCTAAAAAAGATCCCCTTGTAACACACACAATTCAACAAACACCAATAACTCAAGAGTGGGGATGCCACTCCATGGGTTCCCAACGCGACCACATGCTTAACTCCTATGTGAGAGGAGCTTTCCAACAAGCATTTAATGTGAAAATGGATTTACACTAACTAGTGAGGCTAGTTTCAATTTTCTAACCTTGAAGAGTGTTATCTCCAACCCTACTTCAAGACTCTACACCCTTAGGTTGATGTTGGTGTAATATAACCAAAAATTCTAATTGATTTAATTCATGATTTATTTTTTAGGTTGTTGATTACTCAAGGGTATAAATTGCAACTAAGATGGTGTGTAAAGAGACTCAATACCAATCCAAAATGCAAACTAAATGACAAGTGTAACTTCGTTTCCAGTTTGATGAAAACTAGATAAGGAAAGGCAAATAATTTTATTTTTTTTCAAGTGACAAACAAAAACCTCACAAACACTCTTAATTATATTTTTGATACTCTCAAAATTAACATAACAAACCGATATACTAAACAACTAAAAAATAAACACTCTCAAAATGTGAAAGCAAGAGCACCAACAAGTGCCCAAAAGATAAAAAAATAAGACTTTGAAAAATAAAAAAATTAATTATGGCTTGTCACATTCAGAAAAACAACAAGCTCATACTCAAACTTTCAATTTGTACCTCAATGCAAGCAACCAACAAACAAAAATCTACAATGGCCTACAGGAAAAACAATTCAAACCCTATACAAATGAAGCAAGACCTAAAGAGCTATACAACTTGGATTTCTTCACAACTAGAGCAATTGAGCAGGTCAAAAATACTAACCGAACCACTTAGATCAATTTTTTTTTTTTTAGGGGTGGGGTGGGTGGGTGGGTGAACAGCCATAAGGGATTTAAGCTGATGACCTTTCTGCATGGAGTTCCTTAACATAGTCACTCGCCCACCATTAATCTAAAGCCCCCATGGTATCACTTAGATCAAGTTTAAATCTAATTAATAAGACGCAATAAAATTATTATATATAATATATATGTGTGTGTGTGTGTGTGTGTGATGATAATGATGATGATGATGATGATTAACATCCACTTACCAGACTTTAAGAAGGAGAATCTAATTGTAATATTTTAGGATCTTATTTCTATGCTCAAAAAGAAGGGAAAGAAGTGCACCAAGATCACTATAGTTGGGCTAACTTAATAAGTCAAGAAGATTGGAAGTATGACAAATGTTAGAGAATGGAGAGTGGATGTAAGGGTTGAACAATCTCAAAGAAAGTGATTTTCATCCTCCACTCTATTAATATCACAAAGTGGGCAAATTCTATCATCCCAGGGAGCCTTGGGAGTAGACCATCGCCCAGTTTCATTTTGAAGCTCATGAGAATTAGTTCTAATCTTAGCGATGTTGATCTTTTTCTTCTAGCTTATCAAACCGGAAAGATAATTCTAGTTCTTAAAGGTGGAATTGATCACCTCCTTATAATATCTTATTTTCCTTTACCCTCCAGCTCTAGATATATATATATATAATATATATATATAAGTTATGTGTATATCTATCTATTTTATATATACATATGATATTAAAAAGATAAATTATAAAACATTTGACTATATATACCCAATAGATTTTATTAAAATAATAAAAATATTTATATATAAGAAATTTATATAAAATATAAATAATATTATTAAAGATTAATTATAAATTCATTTTTAACTTTAAATTTTTTAAAAATATATTTTTTTTTAAAGTGTAACTTTTATTTAAATTTTACACTTGAATTAAATTAATCCCTCTTCATCTTTCTTAAATCCAAAACTAAATAATAAATCTATAAAGAAATTTAAGGGTATATAGTGTTCTTTTTCATCGACCACATTTCCCCAAAAAATATATATTATATATAATAAATGTTCATGCAGAGTAACGTATTTTATAGATTGAGTGAATTCATTAGGTAAAATTTGACACCAGCGCATATTGTAAAGTCAAATGAATTTGAGACCATAAAAAAAATTCCTTCATAACATTCCCACGAAAAAATATTTATTCTAATGTCATTGAATATGGTGCAAAGTAACACAACATATTTGATCGATGGTCTCAACTACCATGTGTGACATTCTGGAAACCATGATGGTCCCAACGTATAGTCAAAATCCAACGCCATCTACCTGTTGACTGCGATGAAAGCATGATGGTCCCAACGTATAGTCAAAATCCAACGCCATCTACCTGTTGACTGCGATGAACAATCTCCATGTGAATGTTTTAAGTTAAAATAAATAAGAAAATTTAAAAAAAAAATTGTTGTAGAAGTGTTTAAATTTGAGTTTGTATAATTGTGATGAAAATATTTTATAATTGAAATATTTTTTATTTTATTATATTAACTTTGAATTAAATCTCACATATATTATAATTATGGAATAGGTATTTTTATATTATATTTTTATCAACGCGTTTCTAAATGGGTTGACAAAAATCTTTTTATGCGTGATTTACACCAAAATTTACTATAATAAATCACAAAAGTCTCAATTCTACAATATTTATATATCATAATCATAAAATGTGTTCTATATATTAATATCATAATCATGTTTCTCTATATATTAATAGAGATTTTTTACTATTTCTTTGCCATATTATTTAAATGATAAATTTATGTAACAAATACTTTTAAGTTAATAAAGTGGTTGCCTTCGTATCACCCATACCATAATCATGGAATATGTTATTTATATATTAATAGAGAATTTCAACGATTTATTTGCCACATTATTTAAATGATTATTTTATAAATTAAAATATATAAGTTAATAAAGTGGTTGCTCCAGATCACTTTTCAATTATTTATTTGCCATATTATTTAAATGATAAATTTATGGAACAAATACTTTTAGGTTAATAAAGTGGTTACCTTCGTATCACCCATACCTTAATCACGGAAAATGTTATTTATATATTTAATATCGAAAATTTCAAAGATTATTTGCCATATTATTTAATGATATTTATATATAATTAAATATAATAGTTAATAAAGTGGTTGGCTTCAGATCCACTACTTTTAATTAGTTTATATATTTTTAGTTTATAATGATTATTTTAAATTCATTATTAAAAATTGTTGTGATAAGAGGTGTTTTCAATTAAATAATGGAGATGTTATAAAGTAATAAACATTTTAACTTGGTCAAATAAAATTAAAATAGTATAAAAATAAAAATAGAAATGATATATGGTATTTATGTGGAATATAATATATTTAAAGGGGGGAATTAAACCAATTTAGATCTATTTAAATTCGAGATCTACTAAGCTCTGAGAGGTATCAAATCTCTTGACATGCAAACCTCTTTTAGAGTGAAAAGAGATTTGATCCCTCTCTATGCTTGGAATATGTAGAATGATATGCAAATCTCGTTTAGAATGAAAAGAAATTTGATCCCTTTAAATGTTTAATAAATCCATAATTAAAATGAATCTAGATTAATTTTTAATTTTATTTTTCTTTTATTT
>APFE031144189.1:441753-453867 GCA_000404065.3 Pinus taeda
ATATCAAATTGTAATACAAATATATAACTTTTTATGTTATATTATCTCAGACCTCGTTGAGGCAAATAAGGTAAACATTAATTGAGAATCACGTTCTTCAGTACTCATTTGTTCCTCAAACGCAATTACTAATCTACTTCTCCTATTGCATAAGAAATGCAGGTGGGACCTTTACGATAATCCAACCTTGATTTAAATACTCTTAAGAAATTTGAAAGCTTCTCCAAATGATTGAATTTGGAGGGACGAGTGAGTGCGTTTTAACACGTAGTTAAGCTTCTAAGGTTAATTTTTGAGGAAAGAATGAGGATTTGAAAGCTTCTCCAAATGATTGAATTTGGAGGTAATTTGGAGGGACGAGTGAGTGCTTTTTTACACGTAGTTACGCTTCTAAGGTTAATTTTTGAGGAAAGATTGAGGATCTAACCTATATATCTAAGGTTAATTTGGAGGAAAGATTGAGGATCTAATCTATGTATGGGCAAAGTGGTTTTCCCGAGGGATAGATTGTGTTTCGAACACTCGTAATCCACAAGTCATGAGTGTCATGAACGAATTATGGATTGTCGCGCTGGAGGTGGTTATAGGGGGGCGTGCTAGGTCCTACACTTGGTATTATTGTCGACATGAATTAGGTTAGGCATCAAGCAAAACACATGGTATGTTGATCAGTGCATTTAAGTTGTTGTGGTGGGAAAGGGAGATCCATTTCAAACCTCTACACATTTTGTTTATCTTTTTCAACACAAGCATGGACAAGCAGAGCAGGCATGTGGGGGATTAGCTGGATAATTGATCGACTGACTCACATTAATAATCGTTATATCATAAGGTTTTTAGCAACAACAGATCTTAGAGGGAGGCTTTCCACTTAGCGCCTGGTGGGTGTATGGTTTCAATTTTCTGTTGGGTATGAAAAGGAAAGCAGACAGTATATGGTTATCACCTTGCATGAGGTACGAGGGCAGCGAGCAGTCAATGTAGTTCCTGGGTGGTGCAATTCAACCACAATTCATAGGGGTATATGGGGTATGTGCAACATTCTCGCATTACCCATAATAGTTATGTCTCTCAAGAAGTTTTTCACTTATATTCAAAAATTATTTATCTGGAATTTGGTCATCCTATATTCAGTAGTCTGTATCCTTTTGAGTCATGTGTCTTCCTATATCCTCGAGTCATGTATCCTTTTGAGTCATGTGTCTTCCTATTTCCTCGAGTCATGTATCCTTTTGAGTCACGTGTCTTCCTATATCCTCTTGAGTCATGTGTTTGGTTGATATCTTTCATGGGTAAAGGGTAGTCTCGTCCCTATATGAATTTGGGTATAGTGTCTTACAGTCTGATATTTTATCAGGCGGGGTCTCTTATCATTATCAAGGGTATTGAAATTTTGCTTTCTTTGCTACCAACACCCCGACATCATGTTTCGACTTTGGTTATTGTGGCGAGATAGATTTTTTCATGTTGGTTGTATCTCCTTTGTACGATCATTCTCATATTGGTTCTAGGAAGGGATTCGGGTAACACAAAAGGGTAAAAAAGTATTTTGTCTACTTTTTACATAATACTTCATCGGGACCTTCTTGCAAACTGGTTGTCACACTACCCTCGGCTAACTTACAAGCCCTTGACCCCTCTGGTATATCTTTCAATTAGCCAGTCTTGGTCACTAAGGATTGGTATAGTGGCACATTTTCTATTTGGTTTTAGCAATGCAGTTCCTCGTCCAAAACACAGAATAACTTGGGTAATCTTGGGGAAGTTTGGGCTTTTTGGGTGCAATTCAACTGGTATTGATTTTATTCTCATTACAAAGTATCATGTTGTTGTTTCATGGATGACATCAATATAGTGTCAACATTTGGGTATTATCAATCTCTATCTTTCTTCTCGTGGATACTAGGATCTTTGGGGGTTGTCTCTATCCAGTCGCCTACTTATCACCCCTCAAGGGGAGGATCCATAATTTTTGTGTGAAGTTTATTAGTAAAATTTGGTTATGCATGGTGCCCAGACATCGCTTACCTAGCAGTAGTGGAGGTTCAACATGGGCCTCCTCCTCTACACAACGTCATCTCTTTAGATGAGAATCACTTACTAGTTTTTTTGATGTCGTGCCTCTAGAGGTTACACAAGAGATTCGAACCTTGGAAGAAAAATAATTTGGAGAGAAAATGTATCACTCTGAATTAGAAATGTGTGTACATAAAACCAACTATTTTCCTCACCCAAGTAAATGGAGGAAGCAAATATTACATTTCTTACAATCAATATTCTGACCACCAACAGATGGCCAATATGTTGCATATAGTGTTATGTGACTAGTAGGTGGACAACTATAAGCTCTTTTTCAGGAAGGAGGAGATGAAAAGGATTATGTGGGACATTTGGTATGATATGGAGGAGATGGGAAAGTGCTTGAACAAAATTCCTCATATTGGTTCTGGGAAGGGATTGGGTAACACAACAGAGTTAAAAAGTATTTTGTCTACTTTTCACATAATACTTCGTCAAGACCTTCTTCCCAACTGGTTGTCGCACTACCCTCGGCTAACTTACAAACACTTGACCCCTCTGGTATATCTTTCAATTGTCCAGTATTGGTCACTAAGAATTGGTACAATGACACATTTCCTATTTGGTTTTAGCAACGTGAGTCCTCGTCCAAACAACGGAATAACTTGGGTAATCATGGGAGCAGTTTGGTCTTTTTGGGTGCAATTCAACTGGTATTGATTTTATTCTTGTTAGAAAGTATCATGTTATTGTTTCGTGGACGACATCAATATAGCGTCAACATTGGGTATTATCAATCATCTATCTTTCTTCCCGTGTATACTGGGATCTTTGGGGGTTGTCTCTGTCCAGTCGCCTACTTATCACCCCTCAAGGGGAGGATCCATAATTTGTGTGTGAATTTTATTAGTAAAATTTGGTTATGCATGGTGCCCAGACATCGCTTACCTAGCGGCAGTGGAGGGTCAACATGGGCCTCCTCCTCTACACAACATCATCTCTTTGGATGGGAATCACTTACTAGTTTTTTTGATGTCGTGCCTCTAGAGGTTACACAAGAGATTCGAACGTTGGAAGAAAAATAATTTGGAGAGAAAATGTATCACTCTGAATTGGAAATGTGTGCACATAAAACCAACTATTTTCCTCACCTAGGTAAATGGAGGAAGCAAATATTACATTTCCTACATGCAATATTCCGACCACCAACAGATGGCCAATATCTTGCATGTAGTGTTACGTGGCCAGTGGGTGGACAACTATAAGCTCTTTTTTCGGGAAGGAGGAGATGAAAAGGATTATGTGGGACATTTGGTATGATATGGACGAGATGGTAAAGTGCTTGAACAAAATTGAGCATTACATCACTATAGAATCGGATATTGATTCTCCTGCACCACAAAATAATGAGACGATCATTAATGCTACCCCCATAAACATGGCTAGTGGAAATTCATCTACAAAACATCCGGTGATTATTTTGGGGGAATGAATTTTATATCATTTGTTGCTATTTGGACTCATGTTTCATGATGTTTTATGTTTGTTATGTGTCTATGTGTTGTGTCTTTATTTCCCGTTGTAATCATATGCATTGTAAGTTCAAAAACCTCTTTGGAAATGACTTTTTCAAGGGGTTAGTTACCTAGGCTACCATTTCTTCCTTCTAAGATTCACTGTTTATAAATATTTATTTTATTTTTTGGACAAACTAGTAATTTTAGTTTTGGGATGTTCAAAGTTTCTCTTATGGTGGCCCTGACCCATAAACTATCTCAAGGCATCTGAGTTGTAATATGTATACACATTGATTATTAATAAATAAATGGTCAGATTTACAAAAAAAAAAGGAGTGGGCCTATGTATCGAATCCCCAACAAACTACATAGTCCACTAATTACCAGTGGTATAAGTAATAATTTATGTATGTTTTAATTTTTTCATTATAATTTTTAGTTAGTTTTCTTTAATATTTGGTAAGAATTTATTGAATTGGAAAATTTAAATTATAAAATTTGTATAATCTAAATATTATGGGAAATATATATATATACTTGATTTTAACTATAAAAGAAAACTCGACCAAAAGGTAGAGATAGACTATGTCATACTTTATCTGATTAGTTGGGTATGTTTATGTGCACCTTCCCTGTATTATATTTTAGGAATGGACACTTCATGAATGCTCACTTAATTTTACTGATCAACCATGATTGACTCATAGAAGCAAGTGGCTATGTTATTTTGAGGCACTTACATTCATTCATTAACCATGATTGATGCCAAAATATCTTAGCTAGAGTGGTTTTGTGAACAATTGGTTTTCCCGCTTACATGGATTGAAGTCTCCATAAATGTCAACCATGATTGATGTCAAAAGATATTAGCTGGAGTAGTTTTGTGAACAATTGGTTTCCCTAACTACATGAGCTCAAGTCTCCAGAAACATATTGTACCTAGTTAAGATACTAAATGTAACTCATGAATTAATTTTTTAATATTTTGTTTAAATAAATATACTGTTATAAAACACATTCTTTTAATAAATTAAAATAAATTTATGTATTCAAATTTTTTATAAGAAATTAAAATCTTTATTGTTTGACTTTTGAGTCTTCTTAATGTATACATCCTAATTTTAGTACTTAATATTAATTTGTATCACTAACAAATTATATTTTTAATTAATTTGTATCACTAACAAATTATATTTTCAATTGGAAAATATAAGACCAAAATTACAACATGTATGTGTTAATCATGAGAAACCCCTTATGAAAAGCTTTCTAAATTCTAATAACTAAACAATTATATTGACTAACCAATATTAATGTTGGACAAATAATCATATGTTGAGTTGCAAATTTCAAAATAAAACATATTATATATATCTATATCTTTTTTAACATTTTATGGAGAGTAGTAAGTTTGAAATGTTAAAAACCCCTTAGGAGAAGCTTTGTAAATTCTAATAACTAAACAATTATAATGACTAACCAACCAATATTAATGTTGGACAAATAATCATATCTTGAGATACCAATTTCAAAATAAAAGATTATTTTTTAACATTTTATTGGAGAGTAAGTTTGAAAGGTTAAAAAACAAAAAAATTTGCATCTAAAGATTAAATAAAATATTTTTTTCAAATTTCATTAGGAAATAAAGTTGAATTCAAGATTTGGTTTTTCTTTTTAATATATACATCTAAATTTTAATACTATAGGTTACTTTGTATTCACTAACAAATTATATTTTTGGTTGACCAAAGTTACAACATTTATTTGTTTAATTATTTAAAATCTCTTACCAAAAACTTTCTAAATTCTAATAATTAAACAATTATCGTGAATAACCAATATTAATGTTGGACAAATAATCATATATTGAGTTGGCAATTTTCATTATCAACATCCTATTTCATTAAGTTTCAATTCAACTATTTCATTATTTCCCTATTATGCTTCCAATATTGAAAGTTATACTTCGCTTAAGAATGTTCGAAACATATTTTTTCCAATGCTAGCAACAGACAAGCACCCATTTGAATGAATTCTAATACTAGATTCCCAATTTATGAGATGGATTCCATTAATTGTATTTGATGGGTGGGTAGGTTGCGGTTTGAATTGTCTAATTTCAATCAAATTCTTCCAATTTTTACCATTAAACATTAAGAAATAGTCAAAATCTCAAGCTGTCACTCAATACCATTTTATAAATTCATGATTTAAATTCTTCAAAAAAATTCTTGTAAAAATTGAATTGAAAGCACTTAACATACTAACATAATTTCAATTGGAGAAAGTGCAAAAGGTTGTTCCCTTTTTCATACCTAAAACCCAACAAATTTTAGAGTTAAAACAAAAGTTTGTCTACCAAATCGAATAAACTAAAATAAAAACTTTGAGATCTGCCAAAATGTTCCAATCTCCATATTTGCAAATCAACTATTATCATAATACAACAAATAATCTATGAAATTAATCTTTTATGGAATGTTTTGATACGAAAAATAATCTATGAAATTAATTTTTCATGGAATGTTTGGATACAACAAATAATCTATGAAATTAATCTCTTATGGAATGTTTTGGGGCTTACATCAACTTAGCACTAAAGTGGTTGTGCATAGTTAATTATCCCATCAAACATCACTACTTTACATTTTATCTACATAAAAAAAGGTCATTTTTTGTTTCAACATGCCAAACCAGAAATCCAATGGAATCCGTCGAGTGAAAGGAAAGACCTAAGATATAAGAGAGTTCCAACCTTGAATACCTTATTAGTATCTGCCCAAAGGGCAGGTAGAGAGGAAAGACCTAAGATATAAAAGAGTTCCAACTTTTTGGGCGGGTAGAGAGGAAAGACCTAAGATATAAAAGAGTTCCAACTTGAATACCTTATTAGTCTCTGCCCAAAGGGCTAGTAGGGACTATAGTAATCGGTTTTCCGAATATGTATTAGTGCGACACTTAAACCAATGACTTTTTTTTCCTTTTTAACCAAATTTTTTTTATATTAATGATTTTTTTTTTTTCTTCTAACCAATCAATGAAATCAACTCTTTCCTTTTAACCAATCACCAATCAAATGAATCATAGTCTTATTTGGCCTCAAATTGAGACATTCTTCATTTTAAAACTTAGAGTAATAAGTGAAAACATCGTATAAATGTTCATATAAATGAACGTTGGTTTAACGTTAGCATTAATTTATAGACATTAAATGTCTATAATAACATGTATCATGTATCAGAAACAAGTAACATGTATCTCTAGTATGTCTATAGAATGTCTGTCGTGTCAAAATTGTAGCTTCCGTGTCAAAATTACGTTTTGCATGGGAACCCAATCTGACAGGCTTGACAATTGTTGTTCGCTTGAGAACCTGATTTGGTCGTTTTCTTCCTTGTTTTAAAGCTGGCCTCCCTTTGCTTCACCTTGCTAGTCACCTGGTAAATGTTGTTGTTCCACTGGCTCCATTGGTTGGTTGCTTGTTACGTGTTCTTGCTTGTTTTAAACCTGGCCTCCATTTGCTTCACCTTCCTGGTCACCTGGTAAATGATGTTGTTCTGCTCCTAGTTACCATAAACGAGACGATGTCTGCCGTTTCTGGCAGAAACCTTCAGAGAAACCCAACCATACTAGAAACGCCGTCTGCAACGGCCGTTTTCGTTTTCACTGGCAAGAAACAGTTTCCAGTGAAACGAAACAGTTTCTTCTCAGAAACGAATTCTCCATTTTTGGATAGACTTGCAGTTAAATTTAATTTTTTCGACTCGGGTTAAATTTAATTTTTTCAAACCGCAGGTTAAATCGAGTTTAATTAGTAATTGGTTGTTAATTTTCTGGAAGTTACACATACAGAGGGTTAAGTCCAGTTTAATTCGCAGTTGATTGTTAATCTGCTACAGTGGATTGTTAGTTTTCTGGAAATTAAACATACAAAGGGAGAGCACTCCAGGGTATTGTGAGCGAGCAGCGAAAGAAAGAACTAGCTGTATTTTTGAGAGAACGCAGGGTATTGTGAGAGAGCTGCCAAAGTAAAGCACCAGTTGCCATTAAATTCTAGTTCTAGACTCCAGTTGAATAGCATTATTATTATGTCTCAAAATTATTTATTTAGACAGTAGTTATATTTTTTTAAGTGGGTAGTGATCCATGCAAACCAATGGTTTTTTTTAGTTGTGCAGTTGCTCATGTTTTTTCAAGGATTTAAGCAGAAGAGGAGAGCAAACCCATCACTCCTCAAATGCAAGCAAGGCACAAATCAGAGCCAAGCAACTTCACACCCCCATCGAGTTATCTTCAACAACATTGTCAATTCTATTGTCAAAAGGTACTACCTACAAACTTCAATCTCTGGTTTTTTTTTTTTTTTATGAATGCTCATTCCAGACCACATAATTCTCTCAAGATTTGGGTAGGTGAGGTTCATTGGGATCAACTGTTCATATCGTAATGGGCTATACCTGTGTTCAGTCCTGTAATATCCTCTTTTAGCCTAATTTAATGAAACCTCTGTTCTATCTTCCGTATCAATGCATGTATATGTACTCCGTTAAAGTGATTCTGACTGTTGTGAGATTTTTTGTAACTCATACCACTTCAATGATATTTTAATTCACATAACATAAATCAAACTTGCTTGGTTAGGTATATATGGTTTGAATGTAAGTTTCACCAGGGTTGTTCTTACGAAATATTAAAATTTAAACTACGGAGTTCAATTCTCTAGAGTACATCCAATGTAGAGTATGGGAAATATGGGAAAAGTATAAATATTGCATATACCTATTCTCGTCATTGTCAAAAATAGTGAGATCCATGAGCCATACTTTCATTACAGGTGGAAAATAAGGACAAATTGTTGTATGTTTTAGCTTTATGTGTGTTCTTAGGTACTGCATCCTGAACATTTTTAGCAGGTAAAGTCAATAAGGCCGAATCATGGTGTGAGCCTCTGATTGACAAGCATTTTTCGTACCAACTTTTTTCATCCCGTGTCTTTATGCAATAGACAAAAATTTTGGTTTTTCATACCAGCGTTTTTCATGCCACGACAAATCTGAAGAATGAGGATGCAGCTCTTATGCATGCCTAGAAAATTAAAACTTCTTTAGCTTTTCCATTTGACTTGCATGAAACTATTAAATTAAAACTTCTCGCAAGTATAAATATCTTTTCTATTAATTTCACTTGTTTTAATTGGTAATAAAACAATTACAAAGTTATTATGTTTGTATAAAAATTTACATGGCAAATGGGTTTTATCAAAAAATTTAATATATTCTAAAAATGAATAAGTAGTTCATAAAAAAAATAGGAAATGCAGTTATTCTAGGTTCCATGTATAATTGAAGAGGTCGCAAAGTTCCACCTCCAAACATCCAATAAAAAAACACCATTCTAGCATGTTAATCCTCAATTCATGGGTTGCTATACAAGACTTAGGAAGTCGACCAAGACAAAGACAAGGAATCATTCTAGTATGCTAGTCTTCAATTTCATGGGTTGCTCTACAAGACTTAGAAAGTCAACCAAAAGAAACACAAGAGATTTCCTAGCTCAATCCAACATCATTAAAACTAAAAACATATTGCTCTACTTTGCCATCAAGAAATAAGTGTGGGAATACACCATAAATTTCATATGAATGAAAATTTTCCCTTTCCTATTAGATTCAAACCACCACTTAACATTATTCGGGATTATTAATTTTGGTCTTCCACTTAATATATACATTGAATTATATATAGATTAAATAACTAAGGGAATTAGATTATCCAATATCCATTTTTTTAACTTTAATATTCATTCTTTCAAGCCAGAGGTTTGAGGGGCAAGATAAATCAATGCATAATTCTTAATATGTGGTAGAATAAACATGAATCAATATTGAATTATTAATACATGGTAGAATTCCATTGATTTATCTCTTTTTGTTTCTAAATATGTCCTTAATATGATTTTTGCCCATTAAAACACATGGCAATACCAAACTCTTAATACAGGGTGGAATTTTACTAATTTAAATTATTTTGTTACTCAATATTATGATTCTTGTTAAACACTATTCTTAATATACACTAATGTTGAATTCTTAATACATCATATAATTCTATTGATTTAAACTCTTTTGTTTCTTATTATATCTTAATGTTGAACTCTTAATACATTATATAATTCTATTGATTTAAATTCTTTTGTTTCTTATTATATCTTTAATTTGTTTCTTAGTATCAAATTATTATGTTTTTAATATGATTCTTATCAAATTTAAAATGCATTAAGTAAATAAATTTCACATACATTTTATTATTTAAAAAGTCATTTATTAATTAAAAAACTTAATTCTATTTATGGAAGATCTGAAATTTTTAATAAAAAACCAAAACTTTAATTTAATTATTTGTTGTTTCTTATAAAATTTTAATTTAAGATAGAAAATGAAACCTTAAATGAAAATTTGTTATGTTCTCCCAATTTACCAAGAATTCCTTTTATGTGAGCCTATAATCATTTACAGTTGAGTCCAGGAGAGCCACAGAGTTGAATCCTTCACGCTTTGGCATGAAGCAAAAGGTTTTAGAGCATTGAGCCATATGGGGCGTCTGGGTTGAAAAACCCCCAAAACTTGGATCACCTTGCACACACCAATTTGTATAGGGTTCAGAACGAGTTATTGTAAAATAATAAGAAACACGTAATTGATATATGTGTGGATTCATGTAGCATATTTCGGATAAGTTCATCTTTCTCATAACTAGTGGACAATGTCTCTCTGTGAGGATGATAGAAAATATGTAAAGCTTTTAATATACTTCATAAATTGTAGTTAATTTAGAAGAGGTTGAAGCACTCACACATATTACATGTTAAAATTTAAACGTGGCATTACAGTACGGGGAATCAATTTTTTACGTGGGAATGAATTATGCGAAAAAATAAGATATTATAAGTAGAAAGATAGGCAGAAACATGGACAAGAGAAGGAGCAAAGGAGTAATGACAAAAGTATAATATGCAATGCAATTCTAAATCTAGCCATTCAAAATGAGGGGTAGGCTATTAATACAGCTAACTGAAATCCTAACATGATATGAATGTGAAAACCATTAAATAAATGTCAAGTACATTGAAAAGATTATATTGATTTATTAAAAGAATCAATAATAATCAAGATGTTGTCTGTTATACTTTATATAGAATATTTTTACAATAGGGATGGGGAGAGTTCAAGAAATAGATATGTCTCTTTCTATGCCATCTATGCCAGGATAGGCATGCATGGTACCTCGGTGAAAGACAATCGCCTAAAACAACCAATGGAAAAATTTCAGAAACCATTCATCATATAGTACATCAAATTATACATGTGAATAAATTTATCTCTTTAAATTTTTAGTTAATTATATTTTTCTAATTAGGTGTCAATTTTTTAATTTTATTTTCTGTAACTAATTTTCAAATATAAATTGTGCAGATTAAAATTGGTTGCGGAGTAGAATCATTTATTTTTTATTCCAATCATTTCTCATTGCAATGGAAGAAAGTTCATCAATGTCACAAAGTAGACCACCCCTTTCCCAATAGAAATCTTCCATAGAGGCATCCAAAAAAATCCAAAGCAAAGAATATCAAGAAGCAAAAAAATCCTTTGAGGCAAGGTTATGGGTAGTTGTGAAATGTACTCAATCTTATAGCAGAGGATCAAGTGGATCATCTGGTTCAAAGGTTTGGTTGTGCCCTTATTGTAAAAAACAAAAATCAGGGAATGTAGGAAGAGTTTGATGGCATTTACTTGGAATGGGGAAAAAACAATTAGCTTTATGTGATAGTGTACCTAAAATAGAGAAAGCTTCTCTAATTAAGCAATTTAATGAACTTGAAAGCTTAGACATATTGTTGAAGGTTTAGTTCAAGCTAACAACAATCCTAGTAGATTGACAATTGGTGGTCCACACTCTTGTTCCCAACATCAAGTTTCTGTTTCTCACCTTCAAAACTTATGGGATGTAAAAGGGAGGGTAAATCTCAATGCATCCATTGGACGATTTTTTTTCGCAAATGGCATATATTTCAATGTTTGTAGGTCTTCTTATTGGAAAGAAATGGTAAGGGATCTAGTTAACAATGCTCCTAAAGGTTACAAGCCTCCTAATTATGAAAAGATGAGGACAACCATGTTATTTGAAGAGAGGGCTCGAGTTGAAGCTAGACTTCAAGACATTAAAGATAGTTGGAAGGAATCTAGGGTCTCTATTGTCTCAGATGGTTGGACAGATGTTAACCATCGTCCCTTTATCAATATTTTGGTTTTTAGCCCAAAAGGAGTTATGTTTTTAAAATCCTATGATACTACAGGAAAGACAAAAGATGGTCCATATCTAACAGGTCTCCTCAAAGAGGCAATAGAGGAGGTTGGTAGAGAAAATGTGGTCCAAATTATTACAAATAGTGCCTCAAACAATGTCCTTGCTGGTGGGTTGATTGAGGATGAATATCCAACAATTTTTTGGACTCCTTGCTCTGTGCAATGCTTGAATTTGCTCCTAAAAGATATTAATAACATTGCATGGGTTGATAA